>JAHWFP010149848.1:0-10990 GCA_023313725.1 Lithobius niger
AAAAAAAAAAGGGTTTAACGAGCGTTAACCACTCCTGGTCATCTGCCCGAAGCCCTAAGGCCCTATGTCTGCAACAGCCAGATTCCCAGGCAACAAGCAAGTATTACCGCCAACAATATAGAACAAACTATGCAGTGGAATGAGAAAAGGTTGTAGTCCAGTGGGCCCTGTTATACGCTGCGACTACTGCAACTGTCTACAACAATACAGAATACATATTCGAATAATGTTGTACAATGTTGATTCTTAAAGCCAATTTTAGGAACATCCTTCGTTTAAAATCACATAGGCTTGCAGCAAGAAAGCCAAGAGCTGCAAAAGCCGAATGCTTGCAGTAAATTGTTGGCTTTAGTTTTTTTAATACACCTTTATCATCAAGAAGCATTTTGATAATGGAAAGAAAAATGGAGTGCGTTAATACAAATGCATTAAAATAGTGGAGTTGTGTATTAGAAAAGGGAATACTTTAACACGGAAAAAATTGAATTATTAACTTATTATCACCGAAGAGGATGGAGGGTTTAGAAAGGAGTAAAACAGACGAACTAAGCTCATCGTGCCTTTCATTTAATATTGCCTTACTCATCATAGGAGATAGTTAGACAGCTCGAATAATACAATCACAGCAATTAACCAAGAAATTACCAGTACACTGATGAAGTCACAGGATGTCCTGGTTGAGTGAGCAAAGTGAACGAAATCAGTGTTTGTATAGTTTTAAGTAATACTGATATCATAATATGTTAACTAAGCATAACCAGACCGATATGTTTTTTAAAGACATCTAATTTGACGCAGCAATTTTTCAAAATGTGCATCCAATACCATTATTGATTCAGCTGGTTTATTTGTATGAATGTAACTTATATTTGTTCCCGTTTATTTAGGTAAATTTACGCACTCATTTGTGAGTGTAACGAAAAAACAGCCCAGTGCAACTGGGGTTTAATAAATGTCGCATTCCATCATTATTATTTGGAGTCTTTATTTTCAGATGACTTGGCATTTAAGAAGCCAACCAAACAAAGTGGCAATTTTGACACTACGTCTGTGTCAGGGAATGCGGTAGACGGCAGTACAGATACGTTCCAACAAACTAAATCAGGTCAGTGATATTGTTTTGAAAAGTAACTAACGAAGGGCACAACGAAGACAATAGTTTGAAAACGACAATGTTAAAATATCTAAAAAATTACAGTAAAAAGAAACTGGTAATTTACTTCCAGTTCTGTTAATGGCAAAATGTAGGTGTAGCCCTAAGTCGAAATTTGGAATGAATCAGAAGTATTGGCTTTGTGCACTAAGGTGACATAGGCCCTCTATCATTGCCTAAGTAAGTTAAATATGCCAAAATTATTAGTTTTTAGTTGTTGGAGTTAGATTAGATTGTCTGAAATTGCTGTAAGCTAATCATGTATTGAACGCTTGGAACAGACTGATTACGAATTTCGTTAATGCAAATTCTGAAAGTGGAAAGACGGGAAAGCCAAAGGCTCATAAGAAATAACTAAACACAGATGAAAACCTATTTACGTTGCCTTTTGGACTAATATGTCAGACTGCCTGAGCGGGGAATCGAACGCAGGACCTTTGGAACCAAAGGCCGAGGTCCTACCGCTGAGCCAAACTGACACGGCCTAAAAGGAAACGTCCATAGGCAGCATTTAACACGTGCATATATACATATGAAAAACAAACACTTTCCAATTGCCACTGGAGGGACGCTTATTTGCCGCGCCATCCTCCAAGTGAAACGAATGGAACACTTAAACGTGAAATAATGATGAAAGACGGGAAAGCCAAAGGCTCACAAGAAATAACTAAATACAGATGCAAACCTATTTACGTTGCCTTTTGGACTTATATCGTTGGCCGTGTCAGTCTGGCTCAGCGGTAGGACCTCGGCCTTTGGTTCCAAAGGTCCTGGGTTCGATTCCCCGCTCAGGCAGTCTGACATATTAGTCCAAAAGGCAACGTAAATAGGTTTGCATTTGTATTTAGTTCTGAAAGTGGGTTCCGACAAAGATTAAACAAATTGGACTAAATATTTATATTGCTATTTAACAGTTCTGCTCTTATTAACTTCAAACCAGTAATCAGTGTCACACAGCCGGCCATTGAACCGAAGTTCTGTTCTCACGTGAATTCACATAATTCAAATAATTAAAAAAAAATATGAAACACATCGCATCTCTAAACATTAGTGTACAATTCGTCCAAAGATTACGGTTAAAAGAACTGGAAAAAATGCCAGTTTTTTTTTACCGTAATATTGCAGAAATTATTAATAGTGATATGAGCATCACCAATGTTGGCTTCGTTCTTCTCTTTGTTGTTACTAACACTTTAGACTTATTTATTAAGTGATTTATTGTATAGTTTTTCAGTGAAAGGAAGCACTGTGTCGTCCGAGGTGTAGCCGAAGATGTGCTGCCTCCGCGGACGTACAACCTATGCTATAAATCACGTGTACCAACCCAATGTTCCAAAATTATAACTATAACTGAACTATATATACAATGTCAATCAAGGGGTTGGATGGAAATAAGGCGTAAGAACAAAACTTCAGTTTTGAGAAAATTAGGGATAAAGTCAACGCGTAACAAATGCATCAGCTAGCGGTATTTCAATATAATTGCTATATATTCGTCTAGAGATGAGATAAAAATACCGTTCAGCTTTTTTTGTGTAGAACTGTACATCAGGAAGCCACAGCGATATTTTTTCCAAAAAAAGTGTACTTACGCCCTTATACATCCAACTCCCCAATTTTTATCGAGGTCAATGAACGATCCCAATTCCTGTAGTGCACCACACACTTTGTTGTAAGCGAAACTTGGTGGTTAGGTATGGGCATTTTCTGTATGTTAAGTCCAAGTCTTCTATCGCATGACCGTTGAAAGGAGGTAGCATACACTTTGTGATTTTCATGTTCTGTGGCATAGCGGGAAGTCATTTTGTGATGCGTGAAGCATCTCTGAATATTCCAAGTCGAGTTCTAATGTCAATCCTGTATCACTCTCGTCTCTGTAATTCTAGAGATTTATATCTTTTAGTTGATCTACCAGCACATTACACACGCGTGCAAGTTATTGTTGTCCAAAAATATGATATAAGAATTTTTGTTCGTGGTTGAAGACAGATAGTACATACGGCTTTTCGGCTTTGTCGTACGCCCTTTTTCACAATCAGACACATGTCTATTTTTATGAAATGGTACAACAAAACTCTGGTCTTCTTCACCACCGTATCGGAAGAAAGCAATGGTGTGGATATGTAATGGGAGGGGATCTAACTCGTAACTAACCAAAGTTGTTACCATAAAGTTTTCGAAGACATTGGCTAAAAGGCCAACGTTGGCCCACAAATGTAGATCGTGGCATCTCCAAACGTTTTAAATTTTCCTAAATCCCTAATCTTCAGGACATGTTTGTAAGATTCCGAGCAGATCGTTCCTTTACAAATCAGGTAAACGCAAACTTGGGAGGTAAACGCGTTTCCACAAACAATTCCACCTTTGTCAGGCATTGGTACGAACACATTTTTTTGCTGAAGTTCTTGCACAAGGTTCATCGTCTCACCTTCGAAAAGCGTGATCACCTAACGAATCTTGCTGGTGCCGACATTCTAGCTAAGGCATTCGGCACTAGGCCCCATTTTTTTTTGGACATTTTAGTCCAAAAGGCAATTTAAATAGGTTTTCATCCCTAGTTATTTAATTTCTATAGCAGGGATGATAATCCCTGTGGTTAATGCTTCCATAAAAAACTGAACTGACTGCTATATCGTTGTTGTATTAGTGAAGCATAACGATGTCACCTTCGGGCAGATAACCCAGCTCCCTTAACAAAACAACAACAAAAACAACACCAAAATGCCGTTACTCTGCCGTTAACATAGTACTGATATTGATTGGTAAGTTTTACGATTCCCGATTCCCAAACCAACGAAAGGCATGTCCCATAGTTACACTATACTGTCTGGAAAATTTCAGCTTCATTCACCACGTGGAACATTTTATTTCCATTAAACTAGCTAACTGAAAACATGCAAACCACCTTAGCTGTAAACAACACAAGTGTCTATTGGTCGATATACTCTTACACATTTTATCTGGAAAAAACTGATGTTAACAGTACAGTTCCGGTAAAAAAAAAAAAAAACCGTCTTTTTTAGTTATATCGAGGGTCGTATTAACAACCACGGAGAAATTGTATCTCAAAAACTAGTGGACGTATTTTCATGAAACCAAGACTGAACTGCTTATTAGATTGTCTACTACCCTTATTACATACTACGTTAACTGACTGAAAATAATTGGCCGAGCGAGAAAAACGTAATGATATCTGCTGGTATCTCGAAAACTGGAAGGATTTTCGTGAAACAAAGACTGAATTGCATATTATATTTTGCTGCTTAATATTGCACGTCATACGTATATAAATATAGCATATATCATACCAATTAATCCAGTTTTTTTCTTATTCAAGTCTATCCAGTAGTTCATGAGATATTATTAGTTATCAGCTCGTGTTGCTCGCTCGGCCAATTATATTAGGCTACTTACCATTACGTGTAATACGTATAGAAATATACCTGATATCATAATAAGCAATCCAGTTTTTGTTTCATTCAATTCTGTCCAGTAGTTTTCGAGACATCAACATTTTCGTCCAGAGTCACATATATTAATACTGCAACTTTTTTCCGTATAACGAATGCGTTTTTTTTTTTTACCGGAACTGTACATTCCTCTCAACGCCATTTTTCTCGATCTTCCACATCGAGTACGGCCCCAAAGGTCTATTTACTTCCCGTTAGTCAATCCATTGCTAAAAATCCGATTTAAAATGTGGCGTGTAGGAGATTTTCTATTGAATATTGGAAACTAATTTAATAGCATCTTGCTAATATTTACCTTGCAATAACCGTGATGTTTCATGTGTGTGTGTACTTATTTTTAATCGTTTACTGATACTATCGTGAGATCAGAACTCTAAAATACTAATGCGGTAAAAATTTAAATTATTTATGCCAATAGATCGTCGAAGAAAAATTATAAGATACGAGCCTAAAAAAAAATATAAAGTGTGATGTTAAAAAAATGAAAATCTTTCCGGTTTGCAATGTCACAATTTTTGCGTTGATGATGTTTTGATTACTAAGCCCAAGGCCAACTGAGATAGTAGCTGCATTCCTCGCTGCGAGGAATCTAAGTACTATCTCATTTGGCCTTGCATTACTACGCCGAGTTTCGTGAAACGGTGCGCGGGAGGAGATCTGTGCATGGCTGTTATAGTACAAGCAGGAGTGTACCTTTAATGTTGTCGTTGAATTTTGGTGGCGACACAGCGTGTGTTTTATCCACCAGCATTACCCTCATCACGAATTAGTTTATTAATACTCGGCGTTTTGGTATCAATTTAAAGAAACATTAATTGCACATTTTCCAGTTTTTAGTAGACATTACTGCATGCCATAAATAAGGTACACGGATTACAAGCAAAACCATCAAGTGTACGATAAAAAATGTTATATGATTGAAGTTTCGTTTTACTTGTTAAAATGTACATGGATAAAAACTAATTTAAATCAAATGAGCTATTAAGAAAATTGCATCTGTGGAAGTGCTGTTGTGCTTGTTAAGTATTTAAATGTGTGCTGATAATTTTACGCACACGAGTTGTTTGTTGATGCTTTATTTTTAATATTGTTAAACATGTTGATTGTTAGCGAACGAATACCAAAACTTCATGGATTCGTATCTAGAAAATATTCAGTCTAATTCGGAGTAAAATAAAATCTTTATTCTGTTGTTAAAGCGTTGTTCGGCGTTTGGGATTTTGCAACAGTGCTTAAGAATATTTTTCATTCGTAAACAACAACAGCACTTAAACAGATGGAATTTTTCTCAATTCTACATTTCATTATTTACATTTTAAATTATCAATTTTTATTCGTGTACACTTTAGCAAGTAAAGTGAAACTTCAATCACATACCACTTTTTTACGACACGCTAATTGACGTTTTTGTTTGTAATTAATATGTTGCTCACTGTTGCATAATTAAAGCAAAATACTCTCTCTGTCATTAATATTGTATTGAGATTGATTATTAAGTTTAAATTTATGCTTCCTGGAACCCCAAACCAGTAAAGGCATCCCCACGGTATAACTATAGCTATCGGTAGAATTTCACCTTTATGGAAGAATTCTATGGAAGAATTCCTCACGCGGAAGAATTTTTTTCGTGAAAATAGCTAGCAAGATCGCTAACCGTGTTCACATTTTTTTTCAACAAGAAGTCGTTATTAAGCTCTTGTCACGATGTTTATGCTGGCCGCCGACCAAAGTCTTTCGATCAAACGAATTTCAGCTTATTCTGTTGTGTTGTTATTTATCCTCATGCGGCTGAAGGCAACCAACCTGGCTGTCTAAGCCACAAGTGTCCAGTGGTCGGTATGCTCTTGTACCTGGTGCCCTAAAAGTCAGGGGTCACCCGAGTTGAATACCTGGGTGATATACCGGATGTTCATGCTGATGTACCGGGAATTTTATCTTTGTTCATGCTGTTGGTACCATCAGCACGAACAAAGATAAAAAAAAAAACTCCGGTATATCAGCATGAACATCCGCTATATCACCTAGGTATATCCTCCGGGTAAGCCCTGACTTTTGGGACACCCGATATATTTTATCTGGATGGGACAGACATTTAATTTATCATTGGGGTGACGCGCTAACCCACATCTCAATCTTAGTGCATAATGATACTCGTGAATCTTCCATTATAGATTTTATTATGAACTTTACAGAGAATCAGCATTCGTAGTGATGATTTATAAGTCTTCACTTTCTTCGCACGTTATTTTTTACGATTTTCATTAGTCTTCATAATTGCCTTTATCAGTCTTCAGTGGAAATGTAGGCATACTCTTGGACACATGTTTAGTTGACTGTTTTTTTCTGCACGTATGCACATGGGGTAGAGTTTTCCCCCTAATTTTATTAGTCTGTTTACTATACCTGTGAATTTTTGACGTGTGTTAACGCATTACACTCCATATCCTAAATAATTCAATAGTTACATTCTGATAATACAGTTGTTTCCACATAGAACTACGAAAAAGTTGGGATGTACTTTGTATTGCCTGTGTTGCGTCATTTTCATCGTAGAAGCAACTTTTGTGAATATCTTCACTGAGAAACTTATTTATTTTCTAAATTTTCAGGCGTTTCGTTCCCATGGTGGATAGTAGATTTGGGCGGAGCATGCTACGTGACGAAAATACGAGTGGTAAACAGAGTTGACTGTTGCGGAGGTAAGATCTTACTAGGAGTTTTGGCTTTTCTAGTTTAAGTTTTTGTTACGGAACACTTATAGTAACGGATGCATTACAACCTGAATATCAGTAGGCTACCACGCTTTGTACGGACAATATTCTTGTATGGCCTTTAAGATATTAAATTTAGATAACCTGTTTTTGTAATTATTCACTAGCAGGACCGTCCATATCAAACGGGGGGTGGGGGTTATTAAACCTATTTTCTGGTTATAGAGAATCACAATATTAGTTATAAAAGAAAAAACCCATATGCGATTTTGTCAAAAAATTAAGTTTCGCTTTGGAACCCACAGTGCTCAGTCTGTAAAGGCTGTAGTGGATAAAAGTAATCAGATAAATATAAAATAATTGAACTTGAGACAATTTAAATCGTTTTGCTCCGTCAGAAATTCTAAATTTAGTACAAAACAAATGCAGAATGACTGTGGAGCATTTCTCAAGATATGTCATCCGTACCAAACAATGATTATTGTAAAGAGTCATTTGTGAACTGATGTCGAAACTAACGGCAACACATTGCAGGAAAATGACGATATATCTTTTGAAAATAAAGATATTTCAAAATTTTCAAATATTCCTCTGTACCATTGTTAAACATTTTAGGTTTACATTATTTCATTGTTAGCGCTTTTTTCCACTTTAAATCTATATATATATATAAGCGGCTTAGGTGGCACTGAGCAAAATCATACGCTTGGTGGCAATTTTCAAAATCATCATGCACTAAAATGAAAGAAGGCGAGCAACCTACAATGTTTGTAACAATCAGTAACAAACGAAATGCTGCTTCCATAATGCTGGCTATTACAGCCGAGTTGGATAGTTTCAAAGATGTGCCCTGTAACAATCAGCAATAGGCCGAGCAGGTGCATTCTTGCCACGGTAGCAAAGACAAAGAGCGAGCGCCCGACAATGTGAACGGTTGGGCCCTGTAACAATCAGTCACAAAAACGAAATGCAAACTCTTAAAGCCGACTTGAAGACTTTCAAAAATGGTTGAGAAACAATCAATGCCTGCACGATCGTTGTTGGGTTTATCGCGCTTGGTATCAGAACGGAGTAACACTCAATTCAGCAACATAACAGTGACGTCCTCTATTGAAAAAAAGTTATTTACCTCCCGACGAAAACAAAACAACAGGGGTTCAAAGGGAGGGGGAGCAGGGGGGGGGGAGATGAGGCTTAATGGCGCGTCGACAGCTTGGTCATTAGCGCCAACCTCAGTCACAGTGCAGTGGTCCGGGTTGCCACTGCACCACACATTACAGAGCTATTATTCAAACCCCTAATCTAAATCTTGTCATACATCTGTACCTCCTGCAAAAATTGAAAAACACCGGACAGGAGGACAGACTTATCGCCCAATTGGCGCACAATGTCATGCGGAAGATGGAAACGACGAAGAAAACCATCAAGATGGCAACAATCAACAAGGAAGTGCCGGACCGTAAGTGGCCGCCGACACCAATAACATTCAGGAGGATCAACCCCCCGCAAAAGGAAACAGTGCGTAAGTCGAGTGTGACCAATGCGCAAATGGGCCAAAACCACCTCCTCACGGCGACTGCGGCGACACGCCGAGTGCCATTCCTCAACAGTGCCTTTAATAGCTCGTAATTTATTGCAGTCCTGTCCATCCCACGAGGCTTGCCAAAAAGCGTGTAACCTTAGACGCAGAGTTGGAAAAGCGTCCGAGGGAACAAGGCTGAGATCCCTTCCGAGAGGGCCAGAAAGGGGGAGCAGGGATGGGGGGAATATTCACACCACAAAATGGGGAACTGAGGGGGGGGGGGGCAGTGGAGAGGGAAAAGGGTAACCAGGGATTAGGCGCATGGGGGAAAATTGACCATGCAGTGGGAGAATGTGGGGAGAGGGGAGATGGGGAAGGCGGAGGAGGAGACAGCCTCGAAGCTATTTTCATTTCGTGCTACCCAGTAAAGTATTTCGCTTAGGTATGCGGGAACCGGCTAGACCGGCGTATGTTACGGCGGGGATACAGCTACTTAGTTTTTTTTAATTTTATTTTGTTAAAATATTGTAACTTTTTTTTTTGTAAGCTAGGTTTTAATTTACTATCATTAATTCACCAAATGTAATAAACATCTCACTGTGTTAAAGTATAACGAACGTACAGCACAAAGAGAAATGATACTCTCGTTAGGGTGGATCAAAAAGATACTTTAAAAAAAAAATTCAAATCGTAATAGTGCGAAAAAGTTGGTATTCGACCTCCTGCTCACTATTCCAAAAGGAACAAAAATCAAAAGATTTTTTTTTTAGAAGTTCCCACTCGGGCCTGAAGTTTAACGGGAAATAACGAGATATTTCAATGGGAAATATCGCTAATTCTGAGAAAAAAAATGACTTTTGACTAGTTTAAAATACAGCTATTGGTACGCTTATTTGGTATTCTCAGATACCACTAAAAGAAACCAGGATTATTTAAAAAAAAAATTATTTTGTCCTAAACTTCGTTTTAATTCAAGGGGTAAAATTGTTAAAAAAAAAACCCTTTTCTTCCTAGTTTTGGTGTTCTGATTTTGGCTTCTTTTAGTGGTCTCAAAGAGTACAGAATGAGATTATGTAAAAAAGCTGCATTTTAAACTAGTCAAAAATCATTTTTGCTGAATCAGTGATTTTCCTCATTGACTTAAAATGTTAAACTTTAAGCGCAGGTCTAAAAACCTTTTTTTTTTTTACACATTTTTCGTTTTGGGATAGTGATTACTGATTAGGAGGCCGAAGACCAACTTTTCCGCACTATTTGAAATTTAAAAAAAGCATATAATTTTGATCATTCCTAAATTTCGTATCAAATATCACTCTAGCCAAGCTTGAGTGTTGGTGTATTTTCTCCATCATTCCATCTGTGCTGATAAAAAAAAAACACTTGGATGTTATTCAGTTTAGAATGTAACTTGTGATCGAGAATATTGATGCTATTAAACTTGGCTCTTGTTATGATGCCACTGGTAATAACAAACTCTGCAAAAATATTAAAGTTATAATATATACCCTTTACTTTTCTTTAGAACGACTACACCATCTGGAAATTCGTGTAAGCAATGTCGACTACACGCTTAAGCTTAAAGCGAATTCCCGATTCCCAAAGCCCAATAATGATATTTGTGAACAAAACATTGGCGCCCTGAAACCATTGGCTACCGGAGTAGAATACAACTCTTTCTGCAACATTCGAGGTCGCTACGTGTCTCTACAAATTATGAATGACTGCTCAGCCGATGGCGAATGCGTGGACCTTTCTGCAACAACACATTTCGTTCAAGTGGCTCTGGTCAACGTGTACGGCTTTGTAGATGCTAAAGAACGACAACGTGAGTACTGATTTTTAGTAAACGTTAGAGCACCTAGTAAGGAACCGTCATTATATTACAGGCAAATATAGGGGGGGGGGAGTGAGACTGGTGAATTCAATATTTTCCGTGCCCATAACCCCCCAACAGAGGTCCCAGAAAGAGGGATATTCTCCCACCCTAAGTAATAGTTATTGGTTAAAATCGAGCGGTTATCGATTTTTAACCAACGGGTGCGATTATTGTCCGATTCTCGTATGCAAATGGTCTCGGGCTCCGCCCTCGACCTATTTGCATACTCGAGCCGGCCAATAATCGCACCCGTTGGTT
>JAHWFP010149849.1:0-35210 GCA_023313725.1 Lithobius niger
GAAAGGGTCAACTAAAATCAGCATTTTAGTGAATTTGAACCACAAGAATAAAAACGTTAACGATCCTTTTATATATTAAAATTTTTTATTTCATATTCTTTTTCATTACAATTTCATTTAACGTATTTAAGTATCTTCACACTATCACTTTAACTTTACTTTTGTCCAACTTCGAGCTCATCAATCTATCGCTAATGACTAAAGCGTGGCATCTAGTGCTGGCGGGTACTTGCGCCCCGAATTTGAACCTCAAAGACACGTCTATCACGCTCGATTTGAGGCGTTCGCTTTGCTTACTGCAGTCGAAGCAGATTAACGCGAAGTTCTTAGCATATGTGGACACGTCGAAAGCAGGTCCCGTTTGCATTTCTCCGTAGTACTGCTTCCTAAAGTTGACTAGGTCTTGATATTTACTCGAAACGTTTCCGCTGGCAAAATCCGCATTCAGGTCTAAAAACGGATACCTCCCGGAATTCAGTGTTACGTGAGCGTCCGTTAGGCTGCAATGGTCGAAGACAGCCAGATTTTTCTTTTGATCTCCGTCTCACCCAGTTTGAAATCCAATTATTACATATCTCAGCTTCTCAATCGAGCTCGTGGTAATCAGCCTCCAAGTACAGCTAGTTGCAGTGGGCATGTCCGAGTACCTGTGTCTGAAAGCCATGGGTACAGTGATCCCGGCATCCACTAACCCTTACAACCTGTTTTTCTGAGCATCGGATGGTGTTACGCGAGGGAGACGCCAGGAAACTTGATCTAGAACGATCTTGCCCGGATCGACTCCCGTGTCCCTGAAGATGGCGGTCGTGTCGGCAGGTCTCACTAGAGTCAACGTTTGCTGAACCCCGTAAATCGCTTTCGTGTAATCTTCGAAGAATCCCATCAAATGCGAGAGGGGGATGGCGTAGGCGAAGGATCCTTTCAGAGTGTGAGCGCTGAGAAGGACGTCTCTCTTGTGTTTGAAGACTGTATTTGTTCCGTCGTCGGCCGTACTGGCGCTGGCACCGTCCAGGAACCATCCCCTATTAGCTATGTATGCCTGGTCTTGCAGGCCATAGCTGACGATTCCCTTGATGGTGCTGGCAAATCTCGGGTGATTGATCTCGTCCACGGTCTTGTCACCGATCTGGTACTTGATGTTTGAGAAGAGGTAGGCTATGGCGTTGTTCACGAGAGCTATCTTGTCGGTGGCGGCGTAAGCAGACCCGTCGCTCGCTTTTACCATGGCACCCTTCACGTACAAGTAACTTTGATGAGAGTGAGTGAAGAGATCCTGGTTCTGAACGACTATTCTAAGTTCCGAGTTAACGTTGTTCAAGTTCGTTACCACTATCGGAGTGTAGTCGTGGTAATTGTACTCTACCACTGATTCGTCCAGGGTAAAAGGGGTTCCTGGACGTTTAGATAACCTTCTACGGTCTCCATTTCATGTTGGAGACGAGACTTTCGAGATAAGCCGCGTTCGATAGAGTCAGGACTTGTCGGCGTTTAGCTTGGGATTCGGTAGACGGTGGTGGTGGTAGATGTCCGGTAGATGGTTTGTTAATTTTAAAATCTAACATTTAATTTGTTCTGATTATATCCTTTTATTTATTAAAAAAAGTTTTGGTGTTTTACAAGTATTATTTTCATTTTGTCTTCCTCAAGTGTAATCTCATAGTCACGGTCTCGCCCCTCAAATTAAGCGGACGATCGTCCTGGTCAGTCAACCACATTCTGATCGAATGAATGGTGTTGCTGGTCACGGGTAAATAGATCAAGTTGTGAGGATTGCACTATCTTGTACCCCAGTGCGCAGTTTGGAAAGAAGGAGTACAGGGTCGGTTGCCTCGATCCGTTCACGTAAGAATTGCCTACTAGATCGCAGTGTACCAAGATGGAATTGACGTCGAGGATGTTGGCTGTGTTCTCGGCGATGCTGATACCGTGTAGGTACACTCTAGGCTCAAATCCGAATAACTTCCCTACGGTTGTTGGGTCGGCGGCGGAGAAATCTACCTTGTATTGTTTGTTCGTGATATATAACTCGCATTTCAGAGTATTGGGGTTGCTGACGATACGAACGTGTGAGATGTCATTCGGGACGTCCCAGTGCTGACGCTTCTTTATTTCCCCGTAGACGTACTTTTCTATCGCTTCTAATTCGTAGGAACCTTCCGGGATGATGAGTTTCGTCCACTCCCTACCGGTGTTGTGACTGTACCTAAACGTATCCGACTCGAAAGCTTTCACATTCGGAATCGAGTTGTACGTCTCCAAGTTGACCAGTGCGATCTCCCACCCCTCATTTTCATCCAGCAGAGGTGTAGAAAATTTGGTGGTGAAATCAGTGGTGTTTGAGGAAAGAACTACTGACGAGGAAGGCATCATTCCCCTTATATCGCACTTAACGAAAGTGTATCGTTTAAGATTGATCTTAAACATTTATTAATACAAATTTTTTCTTTAGTCTTTTATTAGTTAAAAAAATTTGTATTAGTTTTTTTTTACCTTTTAACATCTCCCAAACTCTTTAATCAACTTGCTATGCTCATCATCTGACAAGAGATCGTTAGCTTTCAACTCCGCGTAAATGTGCACTATCTCCTCATCTAGACCAGTATTACCAGCATCTCTCGAAGCTCTGATCAGTTTCAGTCTTTCGCACAGTTCTTTGGAGTCTTTGTAAAATCGGTACCCTTCCCCTTGTCTAGTCGGTTGCTGATGCTGCTGGTTACCAATAACTGGTTTAACGAAACCTTCCCCTTGCCGAGTCTTCCCAAACACCGGTTTGATGAAGGTCGCGTACTTGTAACCGGCGCTCGACTTCAGTCTCTTAGCCGCGGGATCGTGGTCTCGGTACACACACGGCGCTGCTTCTCGTGAGAATGTCGTGATAATCCAACAGACTGGGATGATCGTCGGTCGGTTTGCGAGGGTTCTTGAGCATGATCAACTGCCACAATTCGTCGGTGCCCTTGTACTTTTTTCCTCCCACCACCACATCGTCCCCTTCGAAATCCACGTCCGAGTTACCTATCTTGTACTTTTTACTATGCGGCTCGTATCTTATACCGAACTCCGCGTAGGTCAAAGCCTCCCAAGTAGCGAACATGCTCAGGTACTCGGTAGCTAACGGTTTTAGTTGCACGGTGTCTAGCAATGAAGTCTCTTCTTCCAAGTATCTCATTCGAGCACTCGGGGTCATGGCTTCGATTTGCTTGAGGGCGCCAGGCGTGAGTGGACCCATAGAGCTAGATAGTCTCCTCATCGCGCCGGTATTAAAAGCCAACTCGGATTCGGAGTCTTCTTCGTCTTCTTGTCCATCTCTAACGGGACCAGTTGCTGCTTCCAAGTCCATCTGAAGGTTCCGAAGTTTTTCTCCGTGCTGAATGTCTTGTTTCTGTTGCCCGGCTTCGATGGCTAACAACTCTTTGATCTGGAGCTGACGTTGAGCGGCCGCCTCCTTGCTCTCCTTAGCTTGGAGTTTGGTCTGCTCTCTGATGGGATCTGTTACCGGTTTGAATATCTTGGTGAGATGCTCGAATTCGCTAACCTTTTCTAGCTTGACATCTCTGAATTTACATTTGAGTCGTTGTTTCAAGGCCTCGTACTGGTTCGAAGCTCGTTGTCGTTTCTTGGTATTCATTTTAGAGATCCTTTTATTTATGTAAAAAAATTGAGTAGTCGTTGACACAAATTCTTCTTCTTGTCAACATCAACACTCGTTCTCATCAACACCAACACGTTTCTATGTCTAATCCAACATGCGTCTGTACCTTCCTTCTCTCAAAGGCTTGGTCTTGTCGATGGTCAGAAATCCATACGGTTCAGAATTCCAACACTCGCCACACATTTCCCTAAACTCTTCGAAACTCACGTCGCCTCCTACATGGTTGTTGTAGACGTGCTTCAGGTTGGTGTCGTCTTGCCTGAACAGCATCAGAACGTTGGCGTTGTCTCGTATCAAGCGCTTGGGAATCCTGCTGTAGGTCTGACACAGGTAAAACACGTCCACGTTGGCGTGACGTCCGTAGGCGAAGTACCTTTCGATCTTGTCCTGCTTTTCTATCATGCAGTCGTCGAATAAAAACACGGTCTTCTCCTTTTTCTCGTCGCCGTCTACTAACAGTTGTTCGGGTAACGGTATCTCTTCCAAGCTAGAGCAGAATGATGATACTTCGGGACAAGTCTCTTGGAAGGCCCGCCTCAACCGTTCGTACTTGCTTTGAAACAGGGTCTTGGAACACACGTATAACCTATCGTACTCTAACCAGCCCTCGTTGCAGATGAGATTGAGAGTTAGATTAGTCTTGCTGCAACCCGCCGGACCGCAGATGATGCATCTGAGTTGTTTTGGTAACTTGAGATGGTTCTTGCTTTTCTCGAAGGTGATGGTGTCCATCGAGTCATAATTGATTAGTTTCATTTTGTAAGGTTGAAAAGGAGTGTTATTCTTTATATAGAAAAAAGTGAGTTGTTGATTAGTTTCATTGAAAAGGATCGTTATGTTTTATATACAAATTTTTTCTATAAGTAAAAGCGATTCAGTTAAATTAAAATCTATCATGTATTGTTTGAAGTGTAAACGAGTTACCGGTACTGCAGACCCGGTTATCGTCACGACATCGAACAAACGCCAACTCCTAAAGGGAAAATGCGAGGTCTGCCGTTCAAATAATGCTCAGTTTCAGAAGCTACTAAGTGGTCCTCGCAAACGATCTAAAGCTCCCACGAAGGGCGCGGGTCTGTTAAACGCGATGATAAATAAACTACCTATCGAACTCCACATCCCGGGCTACGAGTTTTGCGGCCCCGGTACGAAACTGAGCGAGAGGTTAGCGAGAGGAGACGTGGGGATCAACACTCTCCACGTAGCTTGTAAAAAACACGACATAGCTTACGCCAACAGTGACGATTTGGAAGACAGGCATAAGGCGGATGAGGAGTTAGCTTCATACGGCCAGGAAAATCGTCTTCTCCCTTACTAGAGCGGGGTTGAGCGAGCGAGCCGCTGCCGCAGCTGTCGCCGCCGCCATGAAGGCTAAAGTCAAGTTGGGGATGGGTGTGTAAAATTAAATAATTGGGAAAAAAAAATTTTTTTTGTAATAATAAATGGTAAAAAACGTAATAAATGGATACTTTAGCCAAAGAACTGCACAAACTGGCTCGAAGACATTACTCTAGGCGTAAGACCAAAGCCACCTTCCTAAACGACCTGTGACAGATAGATCTGGTCGAGATGATCCCGTCCTCCCGAGTCAACAAAGGGTTCAAGTACCTGCTCACCCAGATCGACGGGTACAGCAAGTTCGCTCGATCTGAACCGATCAAATCTAAGTCCGCGGTCGACGTTACCACCGCCTTTAAGAAAATGCTGATCTCGACCAAGCCAAGGCTCTTAAAATCCGATGAAGGGACGGAATTTTTCAACTCAACCTTCTCCCCTCTGATGAAAAGATTATGCATCAACCACTACCACACCTACTCCGAGACCAAGGCGAGCGTGGTCGAACGTTTCAACCGCACGCTGAAGACTTTAATGTGGAGGGAATTCACGCGTAGTGGTAGCTACAAGTGGATAGACTTACTTCCTTCTCTGCTAGACAAGTATAACGGTTCCGTGCATAGAACCATCAAGGCGAGACCAAGAGACGTGAACGACGGAAAAGTTAAACTTCCAAAACCTCCAGTTCCTAAACGATTAACAAAACCTAATAAATTCAAGGTTGGAGATAATGTGCGAATCTCAAAAGTAAAAGGGGTGTTCGACAAGGGCTACCTTCAAAACTGGAATTTACGTTATCGATAAAGTAAGGAAGACTTACCCGGTCACGTACACCCTGAAAGATTACGGTGGGGACAGCGTAAAGGGTGGCTTTTATGAGTGGGGGCTGCAAAAGACAAGCGTTCCAGACCTATTTCTCGTGGAGAAAGTGTTGGAGACGAAGAAGGTACGGGGGAAGACCAGTTACTTAGTCAAGTGGCGGGGATACGACTCTAAGTTTAACAGTTGGGTCGATAATTTGGATTCGCTAGGATGAGTCACAACCGGAAATTGCATAATGTGGTGCAATCATAACGTAATGCTTGCTAGAACGTTCTAGAACATTCTATTCGATCACGTGAGTTCCGGTTGTGGTGCAATTTCCGGTTGATTCGGTATAAAAGCTAAGATCTTTTCCCGCTCGCTCTCTTTCCAATTTGGATTTTCATCGAGACAACGTCTCCACATCGCCTCTCACTTTCAATCTGAATTTCATCGAAAGAATATCTCGGCCGTTTTTGTAAGTTTATTCAATCCATTCTTAAAATATGTAGAATTTTTTTTTCGCATATATAAAAGCTTAGACAGACATTTCGTTTTTGATTTGTTGTTCTTAGATTCAAACATGTCTGCCAAAACCAGCTTTACCTGCGCGTTTTGTGCCACCGTGTTTCCGTCACAGCAATCGTTAATCGATCACCTCTGCAACCATCACCAAACCGATGAAGACCCCACCGAAGATTTTTGCTGCGTCCTGCATTGTTCGGTCTGCGCGGAGGTGGAATGCGACGACTGCCGCGTCGAACCACCAACCCTCATTGACGCCCACAACGGTTCTTTTCGTAGCTACAATAAAAACTTCGTGGGCGACAATGGCTACCAATCTCTCCTCCATGGTCCCACCCGCCTCCTGACCTGTCTGAAACCCGCCATCGCCCAACTCCTTTGCGCCTGCCTCACCAGCCTCGTATCCTGTAAATTCCAAATCTGCCTAACCGTGATGTTTACCAGAGCTGGGCGAACCCTCAACACCGGCTTCTGGAGCCTCTATGTGAATGCTCCTTCCGCTCACGACATCCCCACCTTACTTGACGAAGCCTACGAAAAGATCCATCACGCCATCAACACCTTCACCGAAAAGGGTAGCGGTTGGGTCGTCGAAGCCGTGACGGATCTTCTTATCAAGCTGGGGGAGGTACGATCCCTTCCGCGCTTCTTTCTTCAAGAAGTCGCCTGGCTGGAGCCTTACATCGAGGGCAATACCACACGTAAGCAGGCTGCACAGAATGAGGCCGAGAAGAACTTGTTTAAATTGGCAAACAACTCGGTTTTCCGCAAGACTCTGGAACAGAAGCAGAACAGGCTGTCCGTAAAGCTCACCACCAACGTAGAAAAGTATGTGAAGTACACATCACTCCCACACGCCGACTCCTTTCAAATTCTAAACAACCATCTCGTCTCCGTACTGTTGAAAGCTCGCACCATCGATTGCGACCGTCCCATCTATTTAGGCTTCTCCATATAAGAACTTTCTAAATTGTTGATGTACCAATTTCACTACGGCTACATCAAACCCAAGTACGGAGACAATGTATCGTTACTCTTCACGGACACAGAAAGCCTGTTCTACTCCATCGAGACGGAAGACGTCTACGCGGACATGGCCGAGGATCGAGGCGAGTGGTTTGACACTTCAAACTACCCACAAGACCATCCACTCTTCTCCTTAGAGAACAAGCAAGTCCTCGGCAAGTTCAAGGACGAGCTGGGTGGGGTTCCCGTTAAAGAGTTTGTAGGCCTCAGGTCGAAGATGTACTCCTACAACACCTCCAACGAGGAGAAGCAGATGGCGAAAGGGATCGACAGAACCTTCGTCAAGAAGCATCTTGGGCACGAGGACTACAAGCGCTGTTTCGAGCAGCACGTTGTCGAGAAGGGTTCGTGGACAACGATTCGTAGTCACACACATCAGCTGACTACGGACGTCGTGTCCAAGTCCCTTCTCAGTCCTTATGACAACAAATGCTTCATCCCTGAAGACGGGGAGCATACCTACGCCCACGTTCATTACCGTACTTCCGATACCGGAGGTGAGGAGGAAGATGACGATGACTTCGACTCCGACGTGGACCTTGAAAGCGATCTGGAGGAGGTGGAGAAGCGTGATCGTGATGGGGAAGCGTCGGATAGTGAGGACGAGAGTCGGGAAGCGAGAGTCGGAGGCGTACCGTCCCGTCGAGAGGGGCATCAGATGGTCAAGTTGGACGAGAGGGAGAGGCGACAAGAGGCTGACAGGCTGAGGAAGGCAGCTGCCGAGCCGGAGAGGTATGCTTCGAAGCGGGAAAAGATGGTTGGGCAAAACGGAAGAAGCACGCTGAACTGAACGAAGAGCAGAAAAAAGCGAGGAGAGAGCAGGATGCAGGACAAAAACGGAAAAAGTGTGAAGAACTGAGTGAGGAGAGAGCAGAATGCATTGCAGAAACGGAAACGTTACCAAGAATCTGGAGGAGCTCGTCGTAAAGGGAAGAAGAGAAAAGCCATGAGCGAGGAGGAGAAGGCAGAGGCACGAGCAAGAGACACAGCTGCTAAGAGAGCTAAAGAGAGCGCCATGGAGAAGGAAAGCAGATCCTAAATCCTCCCCCTCCTTATCTACACGGTGCGGTCGGCTACGCCATTGGGGACTTCGGTCTCTGGCAGGTCCAACCAAGGTGGAAAGTACCCTTACCTAATCACGTCCCCCTCCCTCCCTTTTCTTTCCACCCCCAATCCAGTGTGTGTATGTATGAATGGGTGCGTCCGTAAAATCGGCATTAGTAATGTTTATAAATTAACCTCTTGGCTAATGTCGGTCCTACGGGCGCACTATGAACTGTAAGAAGGAAATGCCCGGCTTTTTTAACCCTACAAATATTTGTTTACCGCCCGTAGGGAGGAAGAGTCACGTACAGTTCGGTAACGGAGATTGGGCTCTCCAGCTTATTCCTTTTGGTTAAAAAAAATATATTGTTATATATATTTATTCAGATTGCTTTTTTTTTTCCTAAATACCCTACCCCGTAGTCTACATAGAGCCTAAACGGTCGCTCCCACGACAAAACTTGTTCAAATCGAAACGAAAGAGGGTAAAATTTCGAGTAAAGTCGACCTCTTACGTTTTTTCCGTCCCGCAACTCCTTAGGCCCCAAAAAAGCCGGTCAATGGCCGACAGGAAGTGACATCATTCAAAATGGAGGCATTTCAGGTTCTGTTACAGACTGGAAATGATGTCATTTAATATGGCGGACCGGATGTGATGTCATGACCTTCCAAATTGATGGTCTTCATCCAAGATGGTGGCACTTAGTTTTTACTTGATGGCGGCCATCTTGTCTGTCCTCCCTCTCTCCTGGTCGAATATAGTACTATCATACTACTCTCGTTTCCAAATGAGCAACTACAGATTTCAACATGTAGACAGTTGTGTGTCCGCCACTTTCTTCCAGTGAAATTGTTGAATCTATGTCAACCAACGCACTAGCTTTTTTGGGTACGTTCCTTACCACACCAAACCGCTTCAGCAAAATAACTAAAACTTTGGGAGCCCTGACTACAATGTACTACACAGTTTTTGTGGCTCTCTGGTTTTGGCATATTTCACTGTCACATTTGCCATCGGTTTGGTCAAATACAGAGTAGTAACTCTGTAATTTAGTCTAAATATTGCCTGGCGAAACATCAAGAGCAAGTATGGGATAGTTTTCTTCCGTCGCGGTTTCATTTCTGCATTCTAAACACACAGACTTACAGTGTGATGTAAACTGTGGTTGAATAATAGGAATAACGACACATAACAAAAATTCACTGGCATCTTGTTGTGCTGATTCCATCATTCACATGTGCTGCCAAACTTGTTTGACTAGCAATTTCATTTCCGACAATTTAATGGTGGAGTCTCTTGAAATAGTTACTAGCAGATTAGAAACAAGTACAGTAATGTTTTGATTACACTCGTTTCAGAAAACTGAACACAGTCTAACATGTCAAGATGGGCAACACTTTGGCATACTGCATTAAGCCAGCAAGTATTACTCAAATTTGGCAAACCTTCTACATGCGGTCTAAGCAAGCTATCGTGAGATTCTACTGTTGTCGACAAAACACGGTCAATATATTCACACTTATGAAAATTACTCAAATGCTCACGCAGTGATACTTCTCCCAATGGTTTGTCACATAAAAAACAAACTTGTACATTTTTCAGTTCTAGCCATGCTTGTACACGCTTATGAAAGAAGCTGCTGTCCTCAGTTGATGAACAGTTATTGATACAAGGTATGGCTGACTTTTCAGCACACCGTTCTGATGCAAATCGTTAACTTACAGGAGAATTGCCACTGATGTTATCAGATACACTTTCTTTACAGCGACTTTCATCATTGGACACTGTGCTTCTAACGAGATCATTATTTTGATTTTCCAGTTTAGGCCTGTCACCTTCAACTGTGTGCTGCCCCAGATATTCTGATGTCCATTTTCTCTTGGTACAATCTGCTGCTTGTGACTCCACAGTGCTTTCAGACAGTAGCCACGAAATGTTTGTGCCTTGTGCAATACACAATCTACCAAACACATCTTGGCTCAAAGGCGTACCCAATTTCTTTTCCAGCGTGACAGAAAAGTCTTGATTGATTTTTTCATTTCGCAGGTTGACAATGCAGCGAAAAAGAAAAAGATGATTTGAAGGTTTCATGACATCCAGGAAGTATCTGTTTCGAGCATAGAAACTATGAATTTGTTCCACTACATGTGTATTAATAAATCCTCTAAGTTCGTTAACAAGTCCAACACGAAGTAGTACTTCCATTTGATGTTTTGTATTCTTTTCGTGAAAAATGTCGTATAACATGTATCGTTCTTCCTGCATGGATATTGGGTGTACTTGTTTGCTGTATGAATGTTCAGAGGTAATATTAACTGTACTGTAGCAATCAGTCAAGGCACAATCTTTGATCCAAGGGAAAGATAACTTAACCTGACTATTCAAAGCAGCTTGAATGTTGCAATCATTTGCAGCAAGCAAGCGACTATCGTGGGGCCAAAAGAGATTGTTTACTCGTTTATTGCCATGTGCTGCCGTCGTATGTGGTATGTCATTTAAGACAATAGTAGGCTGGTGTTCAAAATTAAGAATGCAATCTACATGATCTCTAGGGCCTTCTGCTCGCATAATACACTTAATCACATGTAATAACATAATAATAACACCATGAGGACAACTTCCTGTAATCCATCCTCCAGAGGCTCCCCAAATTTTTTGAAAAACTTTTTCATACTGTTGTGTTTTGCCCAGTTTCTTCATGACTTTAATAATGTCAACCTTTGAACCAGTGTGTAGTACAGTCTTTGCAACTTTACATTTAGTTGCAAATGACTTTACAACTTTCATGCTACTGTTGTGAAGCAAATTATCAATTTTGTCTACTGTGACACCAAGACACTCCTCAGTTGCTTCTGATGATGGTGCACATTTTTTGTACTCAGTATTTATACAATGATCACTGTTCCTTGTCCAATGACCAAGCCATGGGGTTCCAAAATCAAAAGACACATCGACAGATAAGGGATTCTTTTCACCGCGTTTTAATACACTTCTAGCCAGAATTTCGGATTCTATGCTACCCCAAAACTCGCTGACATTTATTGTGTCGGCATCTGAATCCTCATCCACACATGAGGGAACATTCAAGGTTTCTGGATTCAAACTAAATACAGTCTTTTTGTTACCATCCAACAACAAAATTGGTGGATGATAACCTCATCGCTTGCAATAAAATTCATACTTGTGGTCTGAAATCGCCTCAAAGTACAAATACCCATTAAAGAAGTCTTTCTGAGGGATCTGAATGCGACAAAATTCTTCGATCATACATCTCACTGTGCAAATAAAAGTATGTCTTTGTAGTGCACTACGAATCAGTTTACACACTTTCAGGGACATCAGAAGGCGATCACCGAAATTTATCAAGCCATCTGTATATTCTTGATACTTAAAAGTCACAGTGCAAGTTTCACATGTTTTGCTGTAATCCTGATTCCTTCAAACACATCATCCACTGACACTATTTTAGCTACGGACGTGACTAAATTAAGTCCAATTAAAGCAATTACAAAAAGGACAATTGACTTCAGAAGGAACCAATGCCTTTATTTGTGACATATCCCGATTTAAGATATCCTCTGGCAGATCTACAGGAATCATCTTTGATTCTTTTATGTATGCAGTCATTTTCCTTAAATTACATTGCTCTACTGTGGGTGCTGTACACGTTTCATTTTCTACTGACTGTCCGTTGGGGGATGAAGCTTCAATATTTACGCCCAAAATGTCAGGCTGTGTCTGAATAAGATACCATTTTGACACATAAATATGAATGCAAGAATTTAAACTGCATTTACAAGTCCATTTACCCATTATTTTATCAAAACACACAATTGTTCTCTGCAACCGGCACCAGTATTCAGTTTGGTTGGTAAACACAGAGAACCACACTGTCCGTTGCGAATACGGCTCCTCCGGGCACCAAGGCACAATCAATGGAACGTTTTCCACAGCAGCTTTTGACTGTAAAGCTATGCAATCTGCTTTCCTGGAATCTGAAAATAATTTGCCTCGCTGTTGTACAGTTTCTAAAGCAGTAGGATCCAGCTGAACATTGCCAGGAAAGGTTTTGGCGTGGCTAGTAGACGTAATGTGAACACATTTAAAACATGGGATGTTACTTTTAGCTGCAGCTTCATTTGCAGCCATACACTCATCCACAGTGCATGTGACAGCGTGCCTAGCACCTGTGACTTTTTTTTTGCACGTGAACAGGATGATCAGATCCTTGTCTTGCTTTACTGATAAGGTACATACCATTTATGGGATCAACACATATCCCTCTGTGAACGAACTCAGAATTGTTTGCCAACTGTTCATCCTCAAAACATTCCAAATGCTGAGATTTCATGTGCTTTAGAATATTTTTTTTTTATTTTCTTACCACACTCTTTGCATTCTACCTCCTTATCCAATTGTTGGATGGAAGCAGATTGATCATGAAGCTTTGAATTTCTCACATGTTCGATAAACACCGTCTTCTTAACAATTATTGCCAAACGCAATGGGCAATGAAAATGTGATCTGTTTGAATTACTAGTGGTGCAACCAAGAAAACAAGGAAGGCAACGCTACTAGCCACACCAACTTTATGCTGTATGTGTCCTTTTTGAATGTGCAACACAACTTTGTATTTTGCATTTGGTTTAAATTTTGTGTGCGAACATAAAACACAGGCGTACTTGCCTTCTACTGTCGTAATAAGGGCATCTCGGTCAACAACTTTCTGGATGCTTTCTGGACAGGGCTGAACAAAAAAAGTTTCAGAATTTTCAAAACTGATTACAAAATTCTCTAGAAAATGGAAAATACAACGTCCTCTTTCCCCCACCCCACAAAAAAAATAGCATTCTACAATTGTTTGTTAGCCTATAGAAAGAGATAATGCCTATCCTTTTTATGCTGCATTCTGGTTTTTTTTTGGTAAACTTTTTTTGCTATAAAAATAGCTATCTTATACCCCTTCCACAATTGGGGAAAAAGTCCGGACCTGCTCTGGGTCCGCCCTGGACCCAAGCCTGACCTTTTCACATTCAACTCCGATTCAGGTCTGGACCCGGACCCGACTTTCAAGTCCTGCTCGAAGTCAGGACTTCAGAAGCCGACTCCGACCCAGTGTTTCAGTTTGGAAAGGGTCGCCGCGCAGGCCCGCGCTTTAGGGAAACGTTTTGACTGTTGGAGCGCTGATAAGCAATAGCAAGATAGGTGGAAAGCAGGAGACGGGAGAGGGAGGGGAGAAATCTACAAAGCTGGCACTGAAAATGTTGTAGCGAGATAAAGATTACCCAAGTCCAGACCTTGGAGACGATGCCAGAGTTCAGCGTGGAAAGGGGTACGGAAGGAAGGCTTGTCAGGTTTTGCCTATGGGTACAAGCCCTTGCCTATGTTTGGGGTTCAGTGTGGAAGCGACTTAAGTCAAACAAATATACGCCGTTAGGCCACGAAAATAAATATGGTGGATTCTTGGGCATTTTCATTCCAAAACCAACCAGGTGACCAGTATTTTTATTGTATGTAACTCAAGTTTACTTTTAAGTGCCCAAAAACACTTGGGATTTTTAAATTTACAGAGCCGCAAGTGGTTCTTCAAGAATTCCAAGTTAAAGGCTGAATAAATACTTACTTTCAGCTAAAAGAATAGCTTTTCCTTGGACAATAATAAATTTAGCATGCACCAGCAACAACAAAAAACGACGACAAAGGGTAAATCTGACCCAACTAATTTTTTTTTATACCTACAATCTTACATACAAAGTCATAATACTTATCAATTAAACATGTTTTTACAACATTGAAAAAGATTTTTTTTGTTTATAAAGAAACCTAGCAATTTAAAACTGAGAATAATTTAAACATAATAGTAAATACACATGTATCTCGCTGGGGTTGAAGCATGATTGAAGATGAAAAAGCTCTGGTCTGTCATCCAGTCATTTAACACTTAATTTCTTAAATAGTGAGAATTTTTGAAACATTTCTCCCTCATCCAAAATGACATTGATCTCTTTTACTTGGCAACACTTTTCTCATGTAGTTGATGACATAAATTATTGGCCCCTGTACAGAGAGTTCTAGGGTTCTTTTTTTCGGAGTAGGGGTGGTCAGCTTTGCAAAAAAATCCAACAATTTGGCGTCAGCTTTTGTATTTTTTTGTCCAGCTAGTATTATCTTCTTTCATTTGGTACTGCACATTGAGTAAATGTTGGTCCCATTGGGTACATTGTGGGTGACAGCTTTATCAAAGCCCTAGCAAATGCCGTTGGTAGCTAAGTATTTTTTGGACACCATACTTTCATTGAAGACCACTTTTAGGCATGACCTTATGATATAATTTTGTGCCCCTTTTAGGTTATCGTAATTTCTAGCGTACAATCCGCCTACATTAGAAGACCCTATACACTAACGCCCCGACGTCTCCATTTAAGAATTAAGATGATGCATGCGGACCCAACACCACATTTTCGCGAACTTGTAAAGTAGCCCAAAATTTTGAACTAGTCGTAGATAATCCACTGCTAACTCTAAGATGATTATGGCATCCTAGACATCAACTGCACATCCGTACGCATATATATATATATATATATATATATATTAGGCTATTTTTAGGCATTAGGCTATTTTTAATACGTGGAGGGGCCAAGTTTCGAAATAACCTCCCCCGTGTTTATTTTTTTTTGAAATATGGTAATGAAGTCTGAGACACTCCTACAGCTCACAACCAGTTCCCATTTGGTGAAATTTTTTAACAATTAGGCCTAACACATTGCATCTGCCCGACAGTCAAAAAGGTGATTGGTCCGGGGTGGTGGGGTGACTTCGGTCTTTTTAAAAAGGTATAAATTACATAACCTTTAGGTTTTTTGTTGGGGGCGAGGGGTTGTGAGGCTTTAAAGTGTTTGGCTATCAGCGCTGATGGTGCCCTATTTTGCAAGATAAATACACTTTATTGGACAAATTCATTACAAATGGGAGCAATTGTATGGACTGGAAGAAGGGATAGACTGTGCACGACACTTTGTCCAATATAAAGAGAATATCTTGCAAAATAAGGCCTCCGTATCAGCGTGGAACGTTTAACAGTTAGAACTCTGCCTTATAACTTTACGTTATGATACGCAGCACCTTAACTTGAAAACCTAAGCAAAATAATTTAGGAAAATAATAGTTTTTATACGTTCATCATTACAACAACAAAAAATAAATACTAATAAGTTAGAAAGACAAAATTTACAAAATCAGTGATCTGTGTTGAGAGTGATGTGATATGGGTTACACTATTAACGTCTTAGTTACGAACTTTTCGTTGTATTTGCCCTCCTTTCTCAAAAAATATCAAAATAAATAAGGAAAAGCTAATATTAAAAATATGTTATAATAAAAAAAACGTAAAGTTCCATGGCACCTATTCTCAAGAGCGCATCTGCCATTGGCAGACTGGCACACGGCCCAGTCCGACCCTGCTACAACTAGGTTTTTTCAAACAATCGATTGACCAGTTCGACATAATTTTACTTAGACCTAGGCTTACTTATTTATGGTTACAGGACACCTGGTTATCATGGGCGTGGCGATCTAACGTGAAATCGTAGTTTGCCTAAAAACTTAATTTTTTTTTTGCTGGGATCCACACACGCAGAACTACGATCCCGGCAACAGGTCAAAATAGGCTTCACCAGTTACCGACTGACCGGGACTACAGACACTGCAATTTTTTTTACGTGTGGTAGAGGGAAGGGGGGGATTGTTCACAACTAGTTACACCACAAAAGGCAGAAAACGACGACAACCGATAGCTCGGAGAGTAAGAACGATCGAGTGGTTGTTAGAATGTTTTTACAATGATATTTTACAATTACAGCCATTTTAGTTATTGACGTCACTAATATTAATTGTCACGTTGACTATACCTTCTCAGGGAACCTGTCACATAACACTGGACAATAATCGCGTACGTTTTTCCACGTGCTACTTACAATGGTCATTTTCTTCGCATCTGTACTTTGATCGGTACCATCTACACTCGTCAAAACAGCCGCCATGCCATTAAATTCCATTCCCGCCTACCATAAACATCCAGCTTTCTATCACGTGGCTAGCCTGTGCCGTCCACTTCCTGCACCGGTTGTGTCCAGCCGCTAGCATCCAGAGGTAATGTACCCTGACTCCATATTCCTGGATTCGCAGCTACGTCAGTTCCGCTAACTAAACTCACAAGAAAGAATGTCAAGTTCACATGGGATAACGCTGCAGAGAAGACCTTTAGGGAACTAAGATCAGCTTTCGTGAACGCAACCACCCTGAAACACCCAGATTTTGCTAAAACCTTCCAATTAGAAACAGACGCAAGTAATTTAGCAGTGGGCTGTTGTCTTTTGCAGTATCATGGTAACATAAATTACCCTTTAGCTTTCGCTTCACGTGTACTTACCCCTAGCGAACAAAAAGAAACAGTTACTGTTTGCGAAATTCTCGCAGTTTTGTACGGAGCGCAAGTGTTCCGTGTATATTTACTTGGAAAAACGTTCGACCTGGTTACGGACCTCGTCGCAATATGTTTTTTATACTGTTCATCCTCTTTAGCCCCTAGGATGGCTTGTATTTTAATACAGTTATGTGAATTTGATTTTAATGTTACTCGTAAACCTGGAAAACAAATGGCTGTTTCGGATGTTCTCTCTCGTATCGAACTCCCTGTTTGTGTTATAGGCAGCCAATAACCTACCTGGACTAGGGCACACCTAACGATATAATTATAATGATAATGATTTTTTTTTCTTCCTTCATGCATCTGTACTAAAACAATTATTAACTACAGGACACGGGTCAGAACACAGAATTTCTCTCCCAATGTGTAAAATACTCTACATATCTATTTGTGGCAAAGTTTTAAAATAAACCTCTGTTGTCTATGATAAAAGAAATTTTCAAAATAATTCCGTGAAAATAATATTAACTTAAAACTAAAAGCGTGCGAAACGTAAATGTTAGATTTTTTTGTTAATCGACGTCCTAAAGGTGAGCGACGCTGCCGTATCAAGTTGGCTGTGTCGACGTTTACAAGCCTTAGATCGTATGTTAAGCATCTTATGAATTACTAAAGCAATGATTGCAACAGTCGCACTGTAGCAAAAAGTTCAAATACGTCTCAATAGTTAGAAAAGAAAAGGGAAACAGCAAAAGTTTCATACTGTACTACGGAAAATGTTATCATCGGTTTTCCACCAGGTTCATGATTTCAAACTGCAACAATAAAACACTAGGGCTAAACTTTTAAGGCTGACGGCGATTATTACACGCTCATCAGCTTTGCAAACAATAATTACATGCAACTCACACGTACGCCGACCATAAAAAGCAAATACACATACACAGTTATGAACGGAGGAGATGTTTTCTAAGGAGATGTTTTCTGAAAGTCAACAGTTACGATGACACGCATATCATTTTTAAGTAACACAAGATAAGAAAGGGAGAATCATTTTGCAAAACAAACAGGAATGTGTTCAACAAAAGGTTTAAATCATTTTGCAAAATTTTTCCCTACTCCTCCCGGTTAGGCAGCACACTGTCAACAACAAAGAAAATAAAAACCCTTGCAAAGTAATAAAAACAAACCACAAACAGCATCAGAAACGGAATATCACCTTTAAACGCGATTGGGCAACACGAAAACCAACAAACCGTACTATGCACCGTTTCCCCTTCCTGAAAGAAAAATATATAATTTTCCAAAAGTATTTCCCGGAGTAGATCGTTAAAGGAAAAGACAGAAAATAGGGAAGGTATGGTAAACGGCGCAAGCAACACTTATAGCACCAAGACATGTGACCTGTATTTTTGTAGACGCAAAAATTGCAAACAACCCCCACCCCTCCCTCTGTCACTCGTCAAAAGTTGAGAAAGCCAGTAGCATAACGTGTCATGTTTATTATTACTAAGGCAAATATACATGTTTCGTTTAGGCCAAATTAATCAAATGAAAAAATATATAACACAATTTTGCGCTCACTAATTAACTCCATGGGACCATAAAATCCAATGTAAGGAAATTAATAATGGCTTAATTAATTTTCATAACAGAAATAATACAATTAATTAATCGAATGCATAATTGCATAATATCATACATTTATTAAATTGCATGAGCCGAGTATTTATTCGGATAGATCAAAACGACTCCAGATAGCAATTATAATTGAGACTCCTTCTTCAAAGACGACCAAGAGCCGGCAAGATCATTTGAGACTGAACAAGTGTAATTACACCTATTGTTAGAGTTTAAAGGATGGCATTACCAGCTGACATTATTTACGACAGTTTCGTAGAACCTAAATGACTTTCCAGAAGTAGATTTAATTACGATAAGATGGTCGCTCATGATCGATCACTTCATGGAATAACAATAAGTCCCTCCCACACGGGATGGTAGCATATACCTTCAAAGCACCGCATACGGGGAACAATTAATGAACCCGAAAGCAACAATAGAATGATTGACATGCATAGAGGTCCCATTTGGCAATAAAGGCCCAAGCTGTCCAAATGTTACTATATTTAGCATTTCAATAAGAAATCAATACTACAATGGATTGATCATGGCCGATAACGCCACAGTATTTAAACCGAACCTCGGAATGAGTGATATCATCCGATCACCAGCCGCTAAACAGTTGTTAACTAGTTCACGCCAGTCAAATTCCGAAGGCCGCAATCCAGAAGTACGCCAGGCAGATTGCCGTGCCGGGTTAGCGACGAGACTTTGCCGCCTAGCCGAGCCGTGGGCCGATGGCCGCACTCAAGCTTCTATTACAGAGATAAGTATTCAGATTCATTAGCGATAGCTAAGATTGTTTATGCTTAACTAGTACCGATCCGTACGCTACTAAATTAACCCGAGATTCTCTTTAACTAATATAGAGAATATCATAATTATTAGGTTTACCGCTCAACTTAATCCGTAATGCCATTCGTTCGACTCAGTGCTGATAATTGTAATCATACAATCAAATCATAACAAATCTGCCATTGATTTAATTGGCCATATTGTGGGGGCAATATTGTGTACACCGGAGTGTCGATTAAGGGCCCAGTATAATTGGATGTTTGCTTATTATTTAGCCTACCTATTTTATATTCAATAGTGTTTTATACAATTGTTTGCCCTTATGCCATCCTAGACGATAATGTTTATTCTGGTTAAATGGTCACCAGAATAGAACATTACAATGGAGTCATAAGTGTGATTCAATTCCCCCTATTGCCCGAAAAGAAAAATAATATCAATAATTTAAGAGCATTCAGTTGTATTTTATAGAAGATATTGCCATTTTCCGTACTTTACAGTCTTTAAAAAAAAAGCTGAAATTTAGCGTTAAAATTCGGGTCTAATTTTTTTTACCTATAGTCAACAACGATAGTTGGTTTGTAAACAGAATTTTAACAATCAAAAGTGCGGGAAAATTTAGTAGCCTATTTACAAAAATAGCGCTGGTTAAGCTTGGTTGGAAAATAACATTATCGATTTTGCTTGTATTTTGCAATTGTTTATGAAAATATTTTGTTGACATGCTCAATGCTATGAAATGTGTTCAAGTGTATTATCTTGTGTGCATTGTGTGTATTTGCTTTAAATTTTCCACAATAAGAGGAAATTTTGGTTAAATTTGGGTTAAACTTATAGGCCTAAATTGAGTTCAGTGCATTTGGTTTATTAGTCACTACAGTGCTAATTTTGTGTGAAATTGATCGTGGTTGCTCTTAAAATAACCACCGTCAAATTACTGCCGACTTCACGTGATAAAATTTGGGAAAATTTCCTTATTTTCCATTTTAAAGGGAAAAATCATCATTTGGGTGTAAATTTGTAGAAAATTTTACAAAATTTTCAAAGTGCTTAAAACTTGAGACTCGTGCTACAAATTAAGTTTAAGTCTACTTTAAGCGTAAATATTTGCTTAAAATCTAGTTAAATCTAGTAAAATCTAGTTAAATAATGCTTAGAACTAGAAGTAATCATGCTAGGGGCACAGTTCAAGTCTCTTCGAGAGGCAGACAAATTAGAAGGCCAGTAAATCGCCAAGATTTTGTGGAATTCACAGACGCTTCAGTCAGTACTACTAATTTAGACAATACTAATACTACTCAAAATTAATTGGATACAGAATCAGAGTATTCTGACACCATCGACGAGATCGATGATGCAGTAAATTTGCTTCCTCCCAAACAAGTTCAATCTTGCTCAGCTAATCGCTCAACTCGAAATAAGGGTAAAGCTAAAAATCGAACTAGCCAAAAAATTTGCCACCAAATCAAAATGTGCCACTGAATCATAACATGCCACCAAATCAAACTACGCCTTTAACCCAAACAGTGCCGTTAGATTTAATAACGCCACATCACAATCGGGTAACGCCAATCTTAACACAAACTATGCCTACCTTGCAAATGCACACAAGCACTCAAACACCGCTTAATATTCAAGTGCCAATAAATTCGCAAATACCGAATCATTCCCATGTCCCTATTACTCCAAATGTAATAATAAATTCCCAAATTTCAGATGGAAATCAAACACCGCTAAGTTTAACCCCTAACCATAGTAGCGGACGACAGGGTGATTCGATGGATGAATCTCGCTTTCAAAAGATTTTAGATCATACTTTAGCAGTATTCTTGCAATCAAATAGTGATAATCTTAAGGCAGTAAATGATAATCATTTAGAAGTGCTGAAAACTATTACCGAATCAACTCAAACTAGAGATTCACAAACTAAATCTAGACTTTGGGAAGAATTACGATCAGCCAAGAAAGCTATCCTTCCTTTTGCAGGGGATGACTCATTAGACATTTTCGTTTTTGCATTAATGGTCGAAAATTTGCGAACATTAGATCCTTCACTACAAGATTCAGTACTAGTTTCAGCTGCATGTAGTAAATGTACAGGTCCAGTTGCAATTTATTTAGCCATGAATCCGCATATAGGCACTTCCCGAAATTGGGACAGTTTTAAAGAAATTTATCGATAGATTTGGTTGCGGAGGTGAAATCGTTACACCTACGTCGTTCCACACGGCACGACTCAAACAGGGAGAAACTATCGAACTTTTCGCTGCCAGGCTAGAGAAAATGGCTTCACAACTTTGGAGAGTTAAACCTTCCGATACGGAAGCACAGCGAGCTTTTAAACAATTAGCTAAAGATGATGGTATGTGTTCAGTATTTTTACACGCCATACCACGAGAAATTGAAACCCACGTAACATCACAAATGCATACTACGTTCAGGGATACGTATAATTCAGCCATTTATAAACGTTCAGTTTTAGCTGGATTCCAAGGCGATGAAAATTATCGTAACTTAAATAAATCAGGCACTAAACAACTTTCTAATATGGATGCAAACAATTTAGCATTTGGCACAATGGTAGACATAATGAATTCCTTAGAGAAAGGCATAACTAAGCTTAGCAACGCTAAATCTAAAAATGTTGAAGCTAAAGTTAGCGCAGTTAACACTAGTGTAAACCAGGTTAAAATGTGCCACCGTTGTTCAGCCCCAGGGCATCTAAAACGTGAATGTCGTACAAAAGACGAAAACTTGCATACAGTCCGACAACGTTGGGAGAAAACTAAACAAGGAGGAGGATTTCCAACAAATAAATCTAACAAAAACGGTCGCGGGGGTAACCGTTACAGGGGAAATAATCGTAGTAAACGTGGAAATTATTTTTCTGGTTTTGACAATAGGGACTCTATTCAGTTCAACAGGAAAAATAACCCTTACACATTCCAAACCAACACTGGCAATAACGGTAACAATGGTTACAATAACGGGCAACAAAATCAAAATTCCGGTAATAATAATAATAATTACGGGAAGAACCAAAACCAAAATAGAAATCAAAATCAGAATCAAAATCAGCAACGGCAAAATAACAACGGCCAAAACCGTGTTCCACAACACGCTGCAGACGTAAACGAGAGCAGTGACTTATGCCAAAATGGTTGCAATTCAAAAAACGAGTTAGTAGTCTGAATGTGAACAGGGATTCAGAACTAAACTTAAATAAGTCAGAACAGAGCAATAATGACGATCAAAATCCACAGGTCGGCTCAGTTCAAGCTCAAACTCCTGTTAATAAATCTATTGAGGTAAATAATACTCATCCTTTAAACATAAAATGCGTTTCGTTATTTTCAGAAGAAGATGCAAATAAATTAATGCTAGATTTGTACTCAAACGTCGAATGGCACCAGCAAAAACTTGCTTTGCCAGATCGCACGCTAGCATTACCACGCTTAGCATCATATTTTGGCAAAATCCCATCAAAATATGTTGCGAGGTCTTTAGAGAGTAACAAGAATCTGGTAAATGAATTTACAAATGCTTTAAACACAGTTAACGATAAATATGATTTAACTTGTGACTCATCAATAGTAACTCTATTTGAGGATGGTTTAGATTCTACAAATTTTTATTCAGAATTAAACCCAGTTGATACTAAAAAGCCGATAGTTATTGCTTTATTAGGTCACGAACGCACAGTTCAGTTTAAACATACGGATGATTCATTTTATAAAGACGGAGTTAACATGCCTTTGGGCACATCTATTGGTATTTCACCAGCAACACAGAAAGATTGGAAAATTAGAATTCCAACAGTTGTAGGAACGTTTGAACCTACAACCTGCTTAACGTTTTGGGACAGCAAAAATGTTGCCGACCCAAATACGTCACCAGCGAAACACTCATCGTTGGGAGAGCGAGGAAACTTGCTCACGAGCATTTTCGCTCAACCGGGCAACAGGTATTACAAGCAGCACCATCTAGAGTCCGAGGTTGATACTAGCCACGAGTCGGAGCAGCAAGGAAAAGCGTCGGTCGACTCGGAGCAAACAGCGCCTAACGCTGATAACGTTCAAGTGAACACAGTTTTAAATAAAACTAAGGTTAAATATTCACGTCCACACTTAGTGTTTGATGTTGGTAATAGGCCAGAAATCTGTTTATTAGATACAGGATCTTCACTTTCGTTAATTACGAACACAGCAGCACAACGCATGCTTAAGGATTTTAGAGTTAAATGCCATTTAATTCCAATGACCACACCAGTCAGTTTGGTTAGGGTCGGAAATCGTCAGATTAAAACGGATAGGAAAATAGTAACAACTATAGAATTTAAAGTGTGAATTTTCTAGAAATCAAGAATTTATTATCGTTCCTGATGGTTCATTTGGTAACATTTCAGTGCTATTGGGATACGATTTCATGTCAAATAAATCAGATTCATTAGCATTAAATTGCCCAGACAACGTCTTAACTATAGGCGATTTAAAATTTCAAATGTCGTCTAAACCAGAATTAGGTCATGTAGCCTATAATCAAAATAAGGAAATAATAAACAGGGAATTCTATAAACCCAATCACATTTACGTAGCATCAATTAACGTAGCTACAGATGTAGAAACCAATGATAATCCTAAATCTACATGGAATTGTACACCTAAACAACATTTAATAGATGTTATTGTATCTTTGTTAAGAGACGAAATAATTCCATCAAATTGTGAGAGTAGAATAACGGGAAATTTACATTTTCCGTATCCAGAAATACAGACAGGAGTATACCAACCTGAAAACGGCGAATCTCCTGTACATCTTGCTCACAGTCTTGTTAACACAACTCCCACAGGTATTATTCCAGTTATGTGCATGAATCTTAATGGAGTTGACGTAGAACTAAAGGTGGGTACTATCCTAGGTACATACGCGACAGCTATTACCGAGTACGAGGATGACGCTTCTTTAGCCTCGTCAAATTCAAATTTGCCCACCTCAAGTCCCATTGAGAAATCTCAAACCGCAAGTCCCATCAAGGTATCTCAAATCTCAAGTCCCATCGAGACTTCTCAAAATCAATCCAAACCGAGTGAAAACTTCGCAGAACTCGATGCGGAATGGGAAATTTTAAAACATAGGTTCACGTTTCCAGATTTAAACAGGGAGGAAACGGAAGAATTTCTAGATATGCTTAGAAACAATCAAGATTCATTTTCTAAAAACGATTTTGACTTAGGATGTAATGAGGGATACAAAGTTTCTATAGATACTGGCGAGTCACAACCAGTTAGTTCTAAAATGTACCGAGTTCCATTTCACCAACGTGAATTATTGGATAAATATATTGACGAAATGCAGAGAGTAGGAATAATTCAAGAAGGTAAATCAGGATGGTTATCTCCTTGTCTAATGATAAAGAGAAGGCCAACTGGTTATCGTGTAGTCGTAGATTTATGCGGCTTGAATTCTGTCGTTGAAAGTGTAAGTGTTCCAATACCTACTGTGACAGAAAGTATGGCTCACCTTAGCGGAGCTAAGTATTTTACACGCTTAGACTTTAAGTTTGGATTTTATCAACTTAAATTAGCGGAATCTGCTAAACCAAAGACGTGCTTCTCTGCTAACTCTAAAACCTATTTCTTTAACCGGCTCCCAATGGGCCTTAAAACAGCACCTGCACACTTCAAATTTTGTGCACAGCAAATATTTGCAGATGTGCTAGGAGCCTATTGTACCGTCTATCTTGATGATTGTCTCCTGAGTAGTCCAGATCTTAAAACTCACATCAGTCATGTGAATCGAGCACTAGAACTAGTCGCTCGTTCAGGACTAAAACTCAGCGCATAAAAGTGCGAATTTGCACGCAAAAAGGTTAAATTCCTAGGTTTTGTGCTAGAAGAAAATGGGATACAACCCGATAGTGATAAAACAAAGGCTATGCAACATTATCCTACGCCTAAAACACCTAAACAAGTCCGTTCATTCCTAGGTATGGTAAATTTCTATAGGCGCCACATTCCTTCATTCGCCGAAATGTCACAGATTTTATCCAGGCTAACACGGAAAAACTGTAAATTTCTGTGGGGCGAAAATGAAGAAAGCATTTCAAGAACTTAAGCGAGCTATAATAAAAGCTGCAAAGCTTAAACACCGAGATTTTTCTAAACCCTTTTTCCTTGAAACTGACGCTAGTGGAGTAGCGATCGGAGGTTGTTTAAGTCAATATCACGGAGGTATAAACTATCCGTTAGCCTACACTTCTCGAACCCTCACCGAGGCGGAACGGAAGGAAACAACTACTACAAGGGAAATTCTAGCGATTATACATTGTATAGATTCATTTCGTTGCTATTTACTTGGTAAGATGTTTTTCCTGACCACGGACCATTTAGCAATTTACTATCTTTATTGTGCCTCCACCCTCCCCCCTCCCCCAAATTAGAAAGAATCTTACTTCAACTCAGGGAATATGCATTCATCTTACGTCACAAGTTGGGCCGACTTCTAGCAGTTTCCGACGCGCTATCTTGTATAGAGATACCAGTCGCTGTGTTGGGCAGTCAATTTCCTGACTGGACGCGATAACACCTACCAGCGGAGCAACGAAACGATCCATTCTTAGGCCAAATAATTAAACGTCTAAAAGATCAGTCATCCGAAGATCTGATCAACGCTTCTAACAAGCGAAACATCTTTTATAAAGATTATGATGGAATTCTATACAGAATTCGATTACCAGATACAAGTAAAGGTCGTATGCACAATCTAGCACAGATGTGTGTACCAAAATATCTACGGAACTATTGTATCCGGGATTACCATTCCACACCTGGCGCCGGACATCGCGGAGCCACTAAAACTAGAGAATTAATAGAGCTATATTGCTATTGGCCTAAAATGATGGACGATATCGCACACTACGTTAAAACTTGTCAAGTATGTCAAGCTTACGTTAGACCTAACAAGCCACTAAAGGCTAAGCTAAGAGCCTATCAACCCCCACAGAGACCAGGTCATTCATGGAGCTTGGATCTCATTGGACCCTTGAATAAAAGCGTTCACGGGAACGTCTACATAATGACGTTAATTGACGACTTCAGTCATTACGTAATTGCAGTCGGAATTCCCGACAAGAAAGCAGAAACAATAGCCAATAAGTTGTTTTCTCACCTCATAGCTAGATTTGGAGCACCCGTGCAACTGCGCGGAGACAACGGAAGTGAGATAAACAACGCTATTGTGGCAAGATTGTCAAATTTGTTCAATATTAAACAGATAAACTTCACTCCTAACACATCGTGGGTAGGAGGAACGGTAGAAGCCGCAAATAAGAGAATGAGACAGTATTACGTAAAATTTCTGCAAGTTGTCCAGAAAATTGGTGCGAGTTTTAGAATTAGTGACTAAGCGCTAAATGCGTGTCCTAATTCAACCACGCTAATTAGCTCACACTATTTACATCATGGTTCAGAATTTAGATTGCCTAGTGCATTAGCTTTCGAACCACCACGAATCAGCTATGATAGTGATGACACTATAGTACGTCTAGATAGTAGACTACAAGCAGCATTCGAAGTCGCCGAGCGCATACTTGGAAAACAGTTAAGAAACAACAAAACTTTTATGATCGCACAGCACGTCCGTACCGCTACATGGTGGACGATTACGTATTATTATGCGACTTCTTGCCAATTAAATAAATTTTACCGAAATTACTTCGTGCTTGGACAGGACCGTTCAGAGTTAAGGAATTTGTTAATTATGTTATCGTTCGTATTGTACATTTTCTGGATCCATTAAAAGTCGTTCGCGCACATGTGGACCATGGTTCCTAAGAACGAATAACCAACCTGTTCCTTTTAACGGACCTACCGATTTGGATTTGTCAGAACAGCTTAACGGTACCTTGACGGAAGCTGAAATAAAATTACAACAGTACATAGCAAAACTTTTGGAAGATCCGACACACCATTTATCGGAGATTCAACCACCAACGTTTACGCCTTCCGAGCCTGACGATGCAGCTAGCGGTTCAGAAATGAGCCCAACCAAGAAACGCAAACGCCTCGAGCCAAAATCGGCCGATTATTTACAAAATAAATACCGTAAAATAGATTACGAACTGAATAAACAAAGAATGCTTGGTTCTACGCATGGTTATAATATCCGTAGCAGTAAAACTATCCCAGAAATCAGGCTGCGTCGGCAGTTGGAAGAAGCAAACGTTGAGGATGAGTAATTCTTTGTGTATCCAATGGAGAACAAAGAAAACATGGCATCACCATGAAGGAGCGTTCACGCGCTCTGCACGCGGGGACCCTAGTGAGTAAAAACGGAAGTTCCTTTCCGAAACCAACGCATGATTGCTAGACCAGTCACCTACGCAGTTTCGATTCTCACAGTGCATGATACTGAACACATTTACATCGCACAAATGCATGAAAAAAGCTTAAGCCTATTATGTTTCAGGATGTAATGTAAAGTAACTTTTGAGACGGAAACTCGTAGATTGTTTAAGAAAATACTATTGTTTATAGAAAATAAGAAAAATATTTACAAAACATAAAATACGGAAAAAATACGGAGAATACGTGAACACGTATAAACATGTCATACGGAACGTAAAGCAATAAATATTTACAACATGACATAAGCAAAATGATAGAGTGAACATGAAAATAATTACAAAAAAAAACATAACAAATCACAGAAAATTGAAACAATGGTTTAAGTAAAATAATTTACAAGCAAACAGGACATGAAAAATCATAAAATAAAATGTGAAACCACATAACCATGTCGTAACCATAAGTTACAGTAGAAAGGAAATTTGAAATAAAATTTACCAAATAGAAAAAAAAATATTCAAGAAAATTGAAATAATTGAATGATTTAAATTTAAGAAAAATTAAATTTAGTAATTCGATTAAGAAAATTGGATTTGAAGAAAATATTAGTAACCGAAAGAATTTGGACGTAAAATTAAACCTTTACGGTAAGTTACGGTTACGAAAATATAAGTAAAGTAAAAATGTTGCAAAACAAAGTAAAATCAGAAATATTTACAGCAACAAACAATTCCAGGGTTCTGGCAAAATTAAGAAAAAAATAATAGTCAAGAAATAAAATAATAAAACAGTGAACATTGACTATATACAAAAACATGAAACAATTCCTGAAATAAAAGTCAAAATTAGTACATATAAAATAAATGGTACGATCACAGATTTCAGAAGTATAAATTTAATATACTTGGTCATGATAAATAAATAAGAAATGGGAAAACTTTAAGAACAGGGAAATTTAATTTTGAATAAAATTTTAAGATTTCATGTGGAAAGTAAGAAATTAAAAAGAGAAAATTTAATTTGGAAAAACTTTCAGAAATCTATGATCATAAAACATGATATTTTCCCTTAACCAGATAATAAAATTAAAAAAAAGTAATAATATACACTATATACAACTTAAACACCCCTGAATGCAAGGCGAGCGTTGCCGTACTCGACCGTGCCGCTTATTTTGTAGCGGGCAGTCGAGAACGGTAACGGCAACGGCGTTACTCATCGCTGCTGTCGCTAGCTGGATCATCTTAAATAAAGAAAATTTAACGACAAAGATTAAAATTTAATTCATAAAATTATGAATGCATGTGAAAACGACATGCAAATTGGTTCATTTTTGCATATAGCGATACGTGTTGTTACCTAAATTTCTCTCACTTTCATAAGAACAATATGGAGGGAAATCACTGTAAAATGGTATACGGGATTAGGATGTTCAAGCATATGAGAATAGCTGGAACACGTTCCTTCCCGACATAGTTGTTATAACCCCATGACAACTTCGTGAATGATACCGCGGCCCCCCCCCCCCCAGTTAAAAGAACTTAATGATTAAGCCAAATTAAAATAAGAACAAGTAAAATATTCTGTTTCATTACAACTAAAGGTTATAACTACCTTTCCAAAACTATTTGTTTAGAGTTTGAACGTGCACCGGAAATAAAATTTTCCTACGCGCAGAGAGCCTAATCTACTTTTAGCGCTTAGTTCGCGCTGCCGCGCTCATTGCGGCTAAAAGTTCAAAACCAAGGATTTGGTAAAGATACATTCCCAAATAATTACCGGATGGTTACCGGACATTCAAAATTAATGTTTTATGTCATTTGAACTTATACGTACTATATAAACTTGTACGGTAAACAAATTTTACTAAGATTTTAAAATACCCCCCCCCCTCCCCCCCGATGAATAGTTTCAGAACTTGTATTTCACTCACACTCTAGTTATTCTAGATAGCATGTTATTCTTGAAACGGAAACGGTGCCACATAAATAAATATAGGCTATATAGGAGTCCAGTTTCATAAAATTAGTTTGGACTACCTAGCCAAAAAAAATAAGCATTTAAGGACATTCATTTCTTAAATTTAAGAAAAAAATGAAGGTCCTAAGCAGATGCTACTTTAATTATTTTAAAGGCATAAATTATCAAACTAGTATGAAACGGAAGTTGAACGAACTGTTCATAGCTATGCTATACTGTTTAATTTTACATCCATAAGGATATGAATTATGAAAAGAAAATTGCAGTTTCATTTAATTTAAATCCAGTTTGTAGAAATTCCTCTTCCAGTGCTTCAAATTAATTAGCACCACGTTGTTAATAAAACAACATACAAATAAATAGAATTGATTTTATACCATTTCATGTAAATCTAACTACCAAAGGCCTACAAATTCATAGCGCCTATACCAAACAAATTTGAGAATAAGCATTTTGTTTTAAAGTAACTCAGTTTACTTTTGAGAACCATTGATTTAAAGTTAAATCATCTTGGAAAAAAAAATTGTCGAAAACGACATATTTTCTTGCTCAAGAAGCAATAATGTATTTTCAAATGCATATACCTCATTCGATTTTTTTTTGACTCATTACAGTCAATAATTAAGCTTAATTCGCATAATATTGTGATAAAGATTTAAATAAGCTTATGGAAGTCGTTTAAAAGGAAATATTTTGCATAAACAAATTTGATATTATCATTTCCACTTCCAGCAAATTAAAAAGTAATATTTACCAACCAACATGTGAATAAAAAAAAAATTTAAATTTAACATCACATGATGAAAATTTGATAGAAAAATAAATTAAAATAATTAATAAGAAAATTTCTTACTATATTGCCCATCATGGCAGACAGGACAATCTCGCCTACAGGGACCGGGTCGGAGACATTGTTGGCTTCCACTCCCCGAAGCACCAACATTAACCGCACCGGGAGCATTGATGTCATGCACGGGGGCAATCCGGAGTAGTTCTGGAAGAGGCAGCAGCTCTTCAAGGAGGCAGTCCGGAAACAGTTCCGCCAAATCATCCGGCAAATTGTCAAAAGAAGGAGAATGATTGTTCTGCCGGCACAGGACCTCTTCATAGTGAGCTAAGGCCTGATGAACGTTCTGGTGCAAAAAGAACACATTTTCCGAAATTACGGCCCTCCAGAAATATATGGCGAAATCTTCATTTTCTTCCGGAAACGGGGTTAAAGCCACATATCGGCAATGTAAGCACCTCCTAGCATTCATAGGGCTACACCTTAAATAATGGGAGCTCAGGCGAAGCTGCTGGGCTCTGGCGGATTCCTCGGGAGGTGTGCCGTCCACAAACACATTCTGACGGGGCTCCTCAATAATCAGCTCCATGAACATTAGGCGCAGTACGTAGCCCATCGGGTCTTCACCCGGTAACATGGGGGCGAACGGAATTTCTGCAGTGGTCCGATGCGGACACTCCGTAAATAATGCAGGAGGTTTCTCGCAGTAATGATAATGTTCAAACAGACGTATAACAGGAGTACATTGGCGGACAGCAGGTTTAAAAAGTCTTACGGAACGAGGCATATTCCCCACGGCGCTCCTCTCCTCCTTGGAGGTCATCTTCCTTTTCTTGCGTGGAGGATCCATGCCGATAGAAATTTTGGGGAGCGAAAAGAACAGTCGGATTGAAGTACACAACTTCGTGTGCGGGAAAAATCACCGAATTATCCAAGGTCCGAAATATTGTGACCCAAAAACGGACATTGGCAAAACCAATGGGTGCAAAGTTCAGGCTTGACGTCACGAAAAGCGGCCGTCTCTTTTCTAAGGGACCTAGCTCACCCCCTCTGGTCATATAGTGACCATCAGCTATTGTTTTACATGGCCTCGACCAGGCCGCATTTTGAGGTCAGATCAAGCCAGCATGGCCCAGAGCCGTACCCCAACCCTTTCAACCCACCAACCACTTTCGTTTATTGCCCACCCCCTTTCCCTCAGCAGAGAGAGTGATTATGCTCAAGGGCAACCATCAGCAAGTGAAAGGGATGGTCAAAATAGGCCAGGACGACTCACCCTTAACCATGACAACAGTTGCTACCCACCCAAGAAGCTAAATTTAGAAAACTCACTCCATAGTGGGAAAATACAGAACTTTTCTTTAAAATAGGAAAAGAAAATTCTGAAACAATATTCTATGAAATAAAATCATTTAATTCATATATAAGGTCACAAACATATACAAAAGTGTAAATAACTGTGACATGTTTTCAGATAACCTAAAATATGTGCGAATTAACATAACTGATGTGGTCCAAATTCATGTATTTTCAGAAAAATTGTGCAACATACAGTGAATTGTGGTAAAGTGTCAGGATGGCAGATAAATGGAGAAAAGAGGCTGAATCATAGAACAGGGATCATTCCATCATGATCCAGGACTAATGAATAAAAAGATAAGTGATTCCTAGCCTTGTGGTGAAAACATCTGTGTAAATTATACACCCCACCCCTCCTTGCCACGACACTTATAAATTAGTTGACACTTGCTATGCAAACTTAAAATGTAGAACTTCTTAAGTTAATGGGAAAATATATATTAACTTATTACCGTTGGAAAACATTCCTATTACTCATTGTAAATCTCAGTTAACTTGGAAAACATTCCTATTACTCATTGTAAAGCTCAGTTAACTTGGAAAACATTCCTATTACCAGAAGGAAATGAAACGGGGAGTACACAACTCTAACTCCCGGCGATAGAATCCGGCACTTGTCGTTTTGGAATAGGGCTTAACCACAACACGTAAACCCCAGCCTAAGCGAAAATATCACATTTTCTTGTCAATTCTGTAGATTATTTCAGTTTATGCTTTAGAAATTAAGTTACATGCTTGATTTTGGTTTATATGCTTAAAATTACGCAGATTAGTTTGCTTACATTTGATTTAAAGTGGCCAGTGTCGTACAGCATGTTTGTAAGTTCCAACGAAACACAATTTTCGTTCTTCGAACCAGCTCACTCGACTTCCAACCAATCAGAAGCGATATCGCTTTAACCAATCAGAGAGCAGAACACATTCGCATTTTAGGGGGAAGGCTGACGTAGCAGATGCAAACCAGCTGAGAAAGCTGCGATCATCGCTCCACTAATAGTGAGCGACGAACGCAGCTTCAATCCCAGTTTGCCTTGAGCAGACGACGCTCGCATTCTGCTCTCACCGGCTCTCACCGTTTGGAAAGTGAACGGGAGTTTTTTTTTCCCAGTTTCAATTCGCAGATTCAATCCTTGTTTGTTTTGAGCAGACGACGCTCGCTATCTGTTCTCACCGTTTGGAAAGTGGTCGTCGTTTTTTTCTTCTTAACACTGCTTAGACACGCGTATAAACAATCTCCCCACCCCAACCCCCACCAGATGAAAGCTCGATGGACAGGAGGCGGCTTAGCGGTTGTGGCATTGCTAGGCCGGCAGGCCATCCTACTCGTATTTTGTGACGTGCCTCTGTGGTTTGGAAAGCGAACGGCGGTTTTTTTTCTGAACACTGGTTAGGCACGCACGGGCACGCATGTAAACAATGGTCCCTTTCTCCCCCCCCCCCCCCCCGAATCCAATGAGAGCTTGATGGACTTAGCGGTTATGTGATTGCTAGTGATAAGTCTTTATTTACAAACGAACAACTTTGTTTATATATTATTACGTATTTTATTAAGTAGCTAAACCTAACGTAATACGCCATTCTAATCGTGCATTACTTCGATAGCCCATTAAACTGCTGCCTCATCTGTAGCCCTGCAGCATTCATCCTATGCACTGATGGCAACCAACTACCCCACAGTCAAACTGCATTATTACGGTACCTTCCTAAACGACCAAACAGAGCGAACCAAACGCACCACTGTTTGTGACAGTTTGGCACATTCCCTGGTAATATCCGTGTTGATGCGGCTTGATTGACGTCAACATCGTCAGCGATGAATCTGTTTCATCAAAATTGTTAGCTCGCGCATGTTCAAACCTCCACCCCAGCAAACCACCTCCCTGAAATGGTTCGCAATTTGGCATTGCTCTCGCCTGGTCACATCTATTAGCCAATCCTGGTCAAATCCATTAGCCAAGTCTGGTTGCGGTGAAGGTATGACGTATCGAATACTTTGCTGAGCCTGTTGAGCTGTGTTGTAGTTTAGGAAGGTGCTGGACGGCTGATGCAACATCATTACGCACGCGCGACGTCAAGTTTGGAGCCAAACTGTCTCTAACAGTAGTTCGCTCTGTTCGGTGCTTTAGGAAGGAACTGTTAGACTACCTACAACCAGCGGCGTAAATAAACATTTTTCTGGAAATGGGAGGGGGGTGCAAATTACACATTTTTACGCCCCCTTCAGCATGCACAATAAAATTCCACATAGGAGGCATGTTTTAAAATGCTTTCTCATTATGTTCTTCATTAAAGACCTTTGCATAGTACGTTGCTTACCCAATTATGTCTTCCTCCATCTCTCCCCCCAATGCCCAAAGAAAAAATGCCATAAAATGACGCGTAACCTCCCCCCCCCCCAACCTTCCTGTATGCGTCTACGTCCATACACCCTACATTAACGCGTTACTCGTGAATTACTTCTCACTTTTTTCAGAATCCGCTGTTTTGGGTTTGAAAACCTGACGCAGTATCCACCTGTGGAATTTAGTTAGCTTGTCAAGATTCTTCCGAAGCCACATTCTAAAACTACTTTGCTGCTTTTTTTTTGCATTCACTGACTACGATAAAGACATTTCAATGTACCTACTACGTGTCCAATAATAATTGTCCCCCCTCCCCCAACCATCGCTTCATCCTTTCCCCCACACCTTACCCAAACGTGAAGGAACACCGGTTCTTCCTGCTGCATCGTCTATCTTCAAACGTTTTTATTTTTATTTAACTACGATGAAACTTTGCTACGATGTACTACTTCTGCTTCACTTACGTAATCAATTTTTCGTCCCCTCCCCCACCTCCCATCGAACGAAGCATACGTAGATTCTTCCTCAGTGTTCCCACTTCCCCGCCACCGTATCTATACGTCGCACTCCACCGCCCTACCAACTACGGATTGGCTGCAGGTCGGGGGAGGAGGCGGTAGCAGTATGCAGGAACTGGCCACTGGAATGTTGAGGTACTTCAACGCTGCGAGGTGCTGGGGAAGGTGGGGGGGGGGGATGGCGCGTCGACAGCAGGTCGTTAGCGCCAACCTCAGTCACTGTGCAGTGCTCCGGGGGCACAGTCGCATGAGAGTGGTGTTTCAGATCTGCTAGGCTGGCGATGTAACTTACTGCTAGACAAACGTGTATACAGTCATATAAGCTAGTGTAACACATTTTTTTATATAATTTCGCCTACGGTATTTTCTCGAATGATCACCCGGGGGCTTTATTTTCGTGTGCAAAACACGGCGCTCATAATTTTTGAGAACCGATCAGCTAAACTGAAACAAATGTGTAATCGATGAGCACAAACACAAAGCTAGCTCCACGAAGAAAAACGTAGTGTTAGCGTAGGGAGCTACAGTGAAAGCCAATGTGCGCAAGGCCGTGGGAGTGGGAAGGGGGGGGGGCTGGGATTGGCAATTTTTTTGTTCAAACTGGTAACTTTATGTGCCCCGACCAAAGGTTTACCACCCCCCCCCCCCC
>JAHWFP010149852.1:0-16233 GCA_023313725.1 Lithobius niger
GTGATCCAAAAGTCAAACGTGCATGTCAAAATGGATGTAATTGCCCTTTAAACTTTGAGGTAGGTGATGTTATGCTCCATCAAAAAAAAAAGCCCTATTTTAGAGGTCAAACCAGTGGCGTTTTTGCTGCTTGCCCACTACAGCAGTACTGTTGTTTTGGGAAATATATAAAAATAGTGAAGTTAAGGTTTAGAAATGGAGAGTGAGGGTGAAATTACGCAGACAAACAACATGAATTCGGCTGGTCAGAATGGATAGCTTTCACGTGATACAGCATTGCGTAGCCCACAGACTATGTGCCTTTAATTTTCTCTTGTGGCTCGATATGTGTATTACTGAACAGCCAAAGTTTATCTGGAAAAGTTTATCTGGAAATTTGGAAGAAAATCCTGCATCACAGGGGGGTGGGATGAAATAAATTTTCTCCTGCTGCTGAGCAACAAATGTTTTAATGGAGTAGTCCGTACGGCGTTGAAGTTTAGTTTTAAGTTTAGCATTTTAACAACGGTAGATGGATTGTGAAAAGAACAGTAATGCTAATATACATTGCGCGAAAACCTGGTGGTTGAGACAATCGTTTTAAAACAACATATTTCGGTAATAATCTGCTGCATGAGGTTCAAATTTGCATAGTGCTGTGTGAGAAAGGCATGAATGAGAAAGGAAGATGCTTTAATGCGTAATTTTTTGACCTTGGAGTTACAGAATTTAAGTTTGCCAATAAATGTTGGGGGGGGGGGGGATGGAGTGGCAATCGCAAATGCGCCAAAATTTATTTTTTTCTTTTAAGGAAGCAATTTTGCAAGTGAATTTAGCTATTGAGAGGAACAGATGGTGAGCATGCAGTGGATTAAGTGGCTTGAGCTACTTAAAATGGGATGCTTCGGCATGTACATGATAAAAGGCTCAGAAGTGTTATGAAGTAAACAAACACTATATGGTGTGCAGGTGTTTTTTCCAAATTTCAGATTACGTGCATTTGATGGTGAGAAAATCTGCGTCGCCAGAACCGACCACAGTCTTGTTATAGAAGAGCTGGCATACCTGACTGTAAGGTCATTATTACGTATGAAAAAAGTTGTATATATTTTTTTAACGAAGGAACTTTTGTGCTAAGAATAGAGAATATCATGTCACGCAGACATTGTGTAATAACTGCAACTGAATTTCTTAATACAGCTTAAGGACATGCAGTGAAACTGAAGCAGAGTGAGATGTGTTTCTTTACGAGTTTTTTTTTAAATATCATTCTTTAAATAGTTTGAAGTGCGAGTTACAAAATATTATTATTATTATTGTAGTCATCCGATTTGGAAGATGCATTCTTTGGGACAATAACATACGGGTTTTACTTCTCATTTTATGCATTTTCTTCTCCAATAATATTTTATTTGTTTACGTTTTCGCTCGTTTACTCTTCTTCTCGCAATATCCACATGATATCCACATGATGTAGAATTACAGGATGCGTAAACATTAGCACATATTTTCTACGTTTCTTTTTTTTTAAAGACGAAAAGCGCAACAAGAGTTAAATGAATACAGATGCAAACCTAATACGTTGTCTTTTTGGACTTATATGTCAGACTGCCTGACCGGGGAATCGAACCCACGAGCTTTGAAACCAAAGGCCGAGGTCCTACCGCTGAGCCATACTGACACGGCCAAGCGGAAACGTCCCTAAGCAGCATTTAACACGTGTATATATGAATACATATAACGTACACTTTCAAATCGCCACTGGAGGGACGCTTATTTGCCGCGCCACACTCGAAATGAAACGAATGGAACACTCAAACGTGAAATAAGGATTAAAGACGGAAAGCAGAAGGCTCAAAAAGATTTAATTAAATACAGATGCAACCGTATTTACGTTGCCTTTTGGACTTTTAAACACGTTTAAGTGTTCCATTCGTTTCACTTGGAGTCTGGCGCGGCTAATTAGCGTCCCTCCAGTGGCGATTGGAAAGTGTTTGTTTATAAGTATACATATATTCATGCTGCCTATGGACGTTTCCTTTTGGCCGTGCTTTCTACTATGGCTCAACGGTAGGACCTCGGTCTTTGAAGGTTGTGGGTTCGATTTCCCGGCCCAGGCAGTCTGACATATAAGTCCAAAGGCAACATAAATAGGTTTGCATCTGTATTTATTTCTTTTTTTTTTCTAATGTACTAATAGTGCTGTGGCTTAGTAGTTTTTCTAATTAGTTTCGCTGTGCATCTATTGTTACAGGCACTGGCGGTTTGGGTGAGGTAGCGGATGAAGGAGAAGAGAGGAGGCAAAAACAAAACGAAAGCACGTTGGCCACTGCAATAACATGTTTCAATTTTTTTTCGAGTCTTTTAAGATTACTATTTTTATCGATGTGTTTGTTCTTACGAAGTTACTGGAAATTGTTTCAGAGCCACAAATTGCAGCAAAAAAATTATGGTAGCAGCTTGGTAGCTGCGAATACTGGGGCGTCAGATTCGATAGGCGTCTTGGTCCCAGTTGTACATCTCTGGCTTCCTACAGACCCGGGTTCGATCCTGGGAAGGGAAGTGCATATGTACGGGTTTTTCTCCGGTTGTTTCCCGCCCGTTGTACGAGGGTTTCCTCCCTCCTGCGGCAAAAAAACAACTGTTTACGATGATGGTTCCTTCCACTTAACATCTGCCGCTTGGGCCTTCAAAAAGCTGTTAGCTTATTGGCTGACAAGGTCTATTCTATTGTATTCTATTCTTGTGAGTGCAATCCGTGACACACAAGAATGAGCTGGACACTGTATTTGAATGAATAAAAAACCTGGAAGGTGGAACATGTAAACAATACTTCGCAATTTTTTCGGGTCAGTATGCGACCCTTTATCAAGCGTAAAAAAAAAAATTAAAAAATTTGGAGTATGAACTCAAGTCATTTACAATATACACAAAAAATAAAATCCAACACACATCTTAGGCAGGTAGGCTGTGGGTGTGGTTTTCCCAATCGCCTAGTTTCCAAACCGGTCTTAGGTCCTTCTGGTGCTTTGTGTTTCGTTGGTGTGAGTTGGATTTTATTTTCTGTGCATATTGTAAGTGACTTGAGTTTCTACTCCCAAAAATTTTTTTTATATTTGTTTTTTTTTTTACGCTTGATAAAGGATAGCATACTGACCCAAAATGTTGCGAAATATTGTAATACATGTAGCACCTTTCAGGCTTTTTATTCATTCAATCACATTTCGATGTTTTTTACCTTCATTCCGGACACTGTGTGGCATTTCAAAACTTGCTTTTAATATACTGAAGAAAAAAGTCATTAAAATAATCAAGAGTGAAATTATGAAATTGTGAAATGTGTATTACTCTTATACCATTAAGTGGTTTCTCAGGTATTGAATCATAATCAGGCTCCTTTGTTAGTTTTGAGAACAACTTGGAGTAAGTAAATGCCACACACGTCCACAGGAGATATTGCTTAACCTTCTATTCCAACGTTTGCACAAGGCCGTCCGGAAGAAACGCAGCTGGTTTCAGCTCCTGGCTCAAAGCCTGTTGATTTAACATCGTTAAAATCTTATTTTACCAACGCAATAGCAAGAAATTTAACTTCCTAGCACGCACAAAAACTGACGTAGGCTCGGGAGGCAAGACGCACAATATCTACTACAGTTGGCTTTGGCTTGTGCAACCCTACTGTGCCCGGTTCAAGGAAGAACGCCAGAAAGGATGGTGAATTCAGGGTTTATTCCAGGGCCACGCGGTCTGTCGATGGTCTAGTCAGGGCTTCTAGCAGAGTGGCACAATTCAGGAAGAGTTGTAGATGGTTACGGGACTAGCTCCCAGAGTGAGGCTGAATGGGGCTGCAGGGCCTTAAGTACCTAGACCTGCCGCCAGTACCCACTACCGATGATGCAAGGTACTTCCTGTAGTATATCCTGGTACACCATGAGCCATCTCTGCTAGCAGCCACCCCGACCACTGATCTCCAGGAACTAGACCATACATCAGAGTACATATCATAACTGGAATACATAAATAATGATACAGAATACATAACATGGTGCCATAGCATCAAGGTAAAGAGGCCCACTAAGGCCCTAGCTTAAGATATAAGAGTAAGCGGTGGAAACTGTCGTTGCATTTGACAAACAAAGTGCCTTCTTCGTTTTAATGTTCGTATAAGTGCTAGAACTCGTGAAATAACACATGCTTGGACTATTCGCAGCCCCAAGGGATATTTTTCATACATATTTATTTGGTGAAAACCTATTCGCCTTAAGGTTGGCATTGCTCAACGTCCCTGACCTACAGAAAAAATATTTAAAAGCTACGACGAAAATCATCATCTATTCATTAATAAACCTTCTCTGCTTTTATTTTGGCTATCCACGTTTCCAGTTCAGTGTAACAAGGATGTTTTCATCAACCTCAAAATAAGAAATGGTAAATAAAAATTCTTCTTTTCTTCGATGGTTTGGTGCTGAAGCACCCCAAAAACGTCATAATAAATTGGAGGAATAAATAAGTAACTACGGTTTGTTGCAATTATGCAACAGAGCAAAAATGGATACAATCAACACTAATATCTAGTCAAAACTAAAGTGATTCTACATAAAATGTTTTCAAAATTGTACGCACATTATTCGGGAAAGGGAAATGAAGGGAGAGAAACCAGAGTCGTGTCCCTTTTCTTTTTTACAGGATTGCGCCACGGTCGTGCCTTTCCCTTTTTCATGTTCGTGTCACCAGGGCAGTGGGGGATTGACTGCCCTACCAGAAATTGCTAAAAGGGGACAGTGACACCAAATAAAATTGTTTAAAAAAATTGTTTATTGACTCGTATACATCTTGCACGAAAACGGAGAAAATGAAAACATAGGGTTTGATTTTCAAATTTCGACTAAATAAAACGACAGCAAGACGAAAGGTGCTCCATAATTGCTCCCTTCCCTCCCATAGTTTCGACGTTGGCCTGGTACTGAGAATGACAGCCTTGCTACAAAGGTAAAGTTTGCCAGGAACCAACGGTCCACGATGGCATTCATGCAAACATGAATATATACGTATACATTTTAATTCATATTTACCTAAATGTGACATGAAAATGAGACATATAAGGGAGATAAGGGCGAAATCATTCATAATGACAATGTCGTGAAGTAACACCTAGTTGATCATGATTCGCTTCAGCACATCAACTTAAGGGCCGGTTTACGCAACGACTCGCCTTTGCATTCTCGCAGCTAGAAGCTAGAAATCATCTGAAATGCCAACATGGCGGCGGTTTTAACTATCTCGACTCGCAATGAAAACGCTGAATAATGAGAGTTCAGAAGCGACTGTGAAAATTTCGTCAGGAGGAGTTCTTTATCTTACTGCCACGGATTATAAGACTACAAGCATTTATTCAAACGACGTCGAATTTAGGTAATCCAGATATTCTTTGTTACCATGGCAATGACAACTTCGTCATTGCGATTAAATTCTAGCTGCGAGAATACAAAGGCGAGTCCTTGCGTAAACCCGCCCTTATTGTTCTAAACTTTCGGAACATAAAATGTTCGAAAATTTAGTGAAATCAAGTTGAATGAACCATAAGAGACTCTGGAGACAGCCAGGTTTTCTTTTACAACTTTATCTCAAACCCTTGCAACCCTAACACATAATTAGTGATGAGAGTCTCTCATTTTTGCCTCTGCCCCTCCCCCTCCCCCAGGTTTAAGAAAAGTCAACTCTCTTGAACAAGGAAAGATTAGACTTAAACACATTATTTTAAGTCTCTGTATATACATTTTATTACATTTCTCAGGCAGAAAAATAAACTGCTCTTTCAATACACAACATTACAAATGAAAGGATTATGCTGATTGTCAGAATAAGGAATGCACCAGAAAATTGTTGCAGACCATAGGGTGATCCTCCTAGCACCGGTTTCATAACACGGTTTTGACTTTCCAGTGTCTTCACATGCATACTCACTAGTTTGCTCCAAACTCCAGTGGAACGAATCCTCATCAACCTACAAAAGACCAAAAAAAACAAAAAGAGGTTAGCCTCTGTCTTAAATGTCTGAATGTTTAAGACTCTCAAGTCATTATTTTTGGTGGTGTCTTTTTTTTTCTACGCACAGGCACAAGACAATAGACTTACACACCAAAATCTTGTAAGTAATGTTGAAAGATTTTGTGATGGTAAATACGTTTTACCAGTTTGAAGACATCAGTGGACTGAAAATCGTGAAAAGCTACGCTACAGTTTGTGTGTGCGTCTCATAATAAGCATTCAACTTGTGTCACCTTTAGGTATGTCAACTTAACAGAGCACAGGGTACACGTGGGTTGAATTAATGCGACATACCGTAGCGTACATGGGAATCTCTCGTGTTGCTTTATGAGAGAGGGCATGGTGGATATTTGAGCCTGCACAATCATCACAATTTTGTCGCCATTGGGATTTTGCATCAAACTTCTCATCAACCTCCTCCTCCTGGGATATTTGTGCGTTTTTTTTTCTTGCCAATCACGGAGCAAGAGCAGGGTAAACCACTGTAAGGTTAAAGCAATTGGGGTACACGGTAGTCTTACGTTGCTTCAATGCTCTTACGTCAAGTTAAGAAGGAGGTTTTAGCTAGGGACACGCACAGGTGAAGCTTAGCCATTAGTGTGAAGTGAAAAAAAAAGAAAAGTTGGGACTTTTTCGTGGCTAGTGCGGAATAGTTGCCTTTCTATGCTCTTATTACCTGATGATATCTTGTGGTTCCTCAAGGTGAGAGGGGAACGAAAATTCAATATTTACAGATTTTTCCGTAGTTAAGTAAAAATAATAAAAAAAAATTTGTTTCTTAATGTTTAATTGGGATGGCACAGAATAAGTGGGAGTTCATGCACTAAATGCGTAAAAAAATCTGCTTATGTGTATATTAGGGGTCTTAAGGCGTCCCAACTTAACTGAAGTCACTGCTTTATAGTAGTATGTAACATGTGTTTATGTCGCACACATCCGGTGAGTGCAGCATAAGCTACTGTTTATGATGGTGTCACATCCAGTCTTTATGTCATTTCCGGCGTGTATTTACATCGCGTGACCTGTGACATCATTTACGTCCACCATTTTATGTCACGTGATTTGTGATATTTCCCTCTGTCACATGACCAATGCATTTCCAATCATCAATTGAGTAATGACATCTTATCCAAGCGATTTCACACGTTCAGATTTTTTCTTGGCAGATATTGAGACCATGAAATCGTTTTAATAAATGGATGCACCTCTATCACATGCCGAATGGGATAACTTGCAATTGTGACAGATGCCAGCACTGACAAATGGTGTGATTTATGAGAACATTACCAAACAATACCACACTTTCAGAGTTGAATCCCAGTCAGTCTACAGTGAGACTGACACTGAGATTTTTAAAGACATTAGAAAAACAAACTGCAAGGCTTTGTTAATTTTAGCTACGTTACTGATATGGTACTTCGGCGTTTCTAGAGGAGCGTACCTGGGGAGTCTCCTTCCCTTTACTTTCCTCTTGTTGTGGCACTGTCCTGAGGATTATTAAATAAATTGGAATGATAAATTTTGTTGTTTATTGTGTAACAATTCCTGGACTTGATGGAACTGACAGAATAATTTTTGCAGCAAATTGGGATTACTTAGGGCCCCCGCACACTAGGCGGTCATGTCGCGCGTCGAGGTCGCTGCAGCCAGTAAGAATGATTACGGTATATGTAGTAACACGCACTTGGCCACCGGGGCCAGACAGTCGCGGCGGCCACTGGGATCCCGGACGGCATGCAGGCGACCACAGGGTGACCATACTTGCTCCGTGTTCATTTTTCACCACGTAATTGAGAATTATCAATGAAAATCGGACGTAGCCCTGCGTGTGTTTTTTTGCTGTGATGACCACTGTCCGCGCTACCTGGCTGCCCAGTGCGTGGTGGCTTTAGAGACCTTAGGATGATAGGGTAGCCAGTGGTAAGTACGACTGTCTCATGTGCCAATAATCCTTGGTTGAATCCACGCCTCAGCCTGTCCCTGTGTATTTAGATGGAGAATGGCACTGGAAACGCGATCGTGCTTAGGTAGATTGTAGAATGCCAAAGAATATTAGGAATAATTTCAGTTAAATTGTTTCACTTTGACCCAAGACACCTTAGCCATTGAAGCAACGTGAATTAGATTATTTCGTTTTTTCTTGTTTAATGTGGAGTAGAGATGAACTGAAATGCTAAACACAGGAAACAAGAATGCCCAAAGCAACAACATTAGAAGCATTCTGACCAATAATTCAGGAATCCATCTCAAGTTAACCAAAGCTAGCTTTTTTCTTTATTATTTAAATTCTGTTCTTTAAATTTTTGGTTATATTAATAAATCACTGAGTGAAACAGGTTTTATAACCATTATTTGCAATAATTTCCTACTTTAAATAAATTAATGTCCAGTGGTGTTGCTAATTACACTAATAAATGAATGGCTTTGGTTTAAATGGCTTGAAACGTTTTATGTGCAGTACAAGACTGGTTACTAATTCATTACAATTTCCCTTTTTCAATATCAAAACGATACTTAACTGGAGTCCAAATACTTCTACAAATGGAGAATCTTGCGGAAAGACAATGGTACTGAACACACTTGCAAGTGATCCTCCAATTACTTGGAGAGAACATGTCGCCTTCTGAGCGGCAATACCCTGGATATTATCAATATAAGCAAATTTTTCACTGCAGACTTTCCGTACACCTGCCGCCGTGGAATTCATTATGTTGTACGACTTCCCCTTCATGTTGTCTCTAACTTTCTTCGTGAGTTCTGTTTTAGCATTCTGCAACAGCAAGAAATGGCTAGATCAAACAGGGCCTTATTGATTTAGCTCCACTGCTCCAGTCCTTATTTGGGTGGGTCACCATAGTCAGTGACAATGTAATAGTTATACCACCCCAGGCAAACTGTGTCGGATTTATCACCCGATGGGCGATATCCCGCACATGCTCAATCCGAAAGAAGTATGTCAATATGATATCGGTCATTGGCTCATAAATCAGATGCAGTTTGCCCCGAGTGGTATAACTAATTTATCGCACGGCCCTTAACTTTCTTACTGAAAAACAAAATTGTTGGGATAAATGGAAAGTTTAACTTCATAGTTGTGTTGTATGTGCAAACATTATGTTGTCACGTTTGCATAATTTTGTATTGATGCTGTCAGGTTTGCAGCCGATACCACTTGAGTGGGGTGTGTTTTGTGTCTTGAAGGTGGGATTTTTTTTTAAAGGTGTAGGAGAAACGCTATTTTTTTTTAATTTAATGGACTGATGTCTATTATCGTGTTGCATATCATAGAAACTTCATCATGTAAAAACTAAGTCGTTTACCTCACACTCACGTCATGTACCATCATCCCACTTTACTGTGCATGACAATATCACCACAGTTTAGTGTGGCGTTATGAATATCACGCGCTGTAAGGTGTGGCGATGAGGGGTATATCGCAGATCGTTTTTAGCATTCTGAAAGTTAGGAAGCGTGCGAAAAATATATTAAATTATTTTTATGAGATCATAAAAAACAGCTTCTCGGTCTTCCGTTTAGTCAGTTTACATTTCAATACAGGTGTCTTGCCACTGGAAAATCTGCCAGTATAATAGGCTACTGTCCATCCTCAATCTTTTGCTAATCGCGTCTTTCTTAATGAGTGTATCAGTCACGCAGCAGGTATGAGTTGGGTTGGTACGGATTTGGGGTAAGTATTTAGGGCCACTGGGAACAAATTAAGTAACCCTGACAACCACACTGCCAGTTGATTAATTCTGGTGACATCTTTTTTCTTTGTTAATTACTTATAACTGCTAATCATTGAAAGTGAATTTTTTTAATTGATTTTTTCCCCTGAATTTAAACACACATGCCACCCGAATGCATCCTAATTTGGCGCCCCATCGTAGTTATGGGGGAAAGGAGTAGTTGGCCCCTCCCCAAGCTCCCATATGGCATTGCCCAGTTTGGTACCATGTTTTTTTTTGCACCAAAAATCTTAAAAAACTGTGAAATGTAAGGTAGCATGACCCTAATGTTGCAAATACCTACACTTTTGCTGAAGAGGACTGGGAATTTGCAATAACAATAATCTGAGCTTAGGATTATTGTGGCTGTTACTTCACCCTTCAGATCAAACGGCTAATTAGCCCTCATCCAGTTGGAACAAAGATAGTATTCTCTAAGCCACCATGTAATATAATTTTACTCTGTACCACTTTTTTTGTCTGTAGCTTTTGTCACGGAATTCCTCACATTGATCCCTGATGGCAAGACAGCTGTAATATAACTAAACTAATTCAGGAATTTTATGTTAACAACTTTGAAAGTCATTTAACTGACAGGAGTCTGGGGTGCAGGTCCGCACCAAGAAACATTACGTGTAGAAGAAGTATCTGATAAACATGAGGTTATTTTTAACGGCTTATGGGATTTTTCTGAGCCATGTGCGTTGTGCATCATTTATCGAACAGCCACACTACGATTGCATACTTAGATCATTACTCGGGATTCCTATTATTCTTTGGCCTCTTATACAGTTATTCTGTTATCGGATATCATGTTAATGTTTGAATTATTTTTTCCCTGGCGTTCTTTTCTAATAGAGTCTTCATCTCCACAATGTTTGTCGTGGATTGCAATTGTCAACGTATTTTCGCTATCGCTATTAGGACTAATTTTTATTTTTTGGAGGGGGAAGTTGGGAAAGGGGAAGCCAGAAGCCAGCCGAAAATGTGCTGTGAAGCCATCCAAATAAGTCGTCATCGATCATCATTTTTAAAAAGTACAAGTTAGCGTGTATGTAGGGGGGGGGGGAGGTTTTGGGAGGGAAGGGCACAAACCTACAGGGGCGTACAATTACGATTTGTCCCTCCCCCTCCTTTCCAGATTGATTAACGTTGTCTGGCCCTGGTAACGAAGGATTTATGGACATGCCGTATGATTCGCAGTTGATGACATATTAAATTCTGTGAGGGCTTGTAATGACCGGGAAGCTGTGCATCTAATTGTACCTCGTTTTTTCTTTTTTTTTTTTTTGCTGCAGTATTTTTTGTCGAATTAGAACAAAAAGACTGCAACAGGATGAGGAAGCAGGTAACAGACAAGCCTAACAAGATGGGAAATTACCAGGTAGCAACCGGTGTAACATATACTAGATAAGTGGCCTACTGAGGAAAAATGGCCGCCATTGCTGGATGACATGCTGCATTATGGACCTAGGCCTTGTTTTTACATTTAAGAATGGCCTGCAAGAAGGCGGCAAGTTATGGACCTAGGTCTTTTTTGTAGATTTAAGAATGGCCTGCAAGAAGGCGGCAAGTTATGGACCTAGGTATTTTTTTTACATTTAAGAATGGCCTGCAAGAATGCGGCAAGTTATGGACCTAGGTCTTTTTTTTACATTTAAGAATGGCCTGCAAGAAGGCGGCAAGTTATGGACCTAGGTCTTTTTTGTACATTTAAGAATGGCCTGCAAGAAGGCGGCAAGTTATGGACCTAGATCTTTTTTGTACATTTAAGAATGGCCTGCAAGAAGGTGGCAAATTGAGGTTGTCTATTAAAGTGTCGTTGCTGAAATCAAGTTGTTGGAACCTTCTACATTAATTGGTTCTTCACTTCTAGTTTAAGAACAGGAAAGAAACGGCATAAAACGCTCTTTAACTACGTAATAGACGAGCCCAAAAAAATACTGCAGCAAAAAAAAAAACGAGGTACAATTAGATGCACAGCTTCCCGGTCATTACAAACCCTCACAGAACTTAATTTGTCATCAATTGCGAATCATACGGCATGTCCATAAATTACCTGCCTATTTACAAGACATCTATGAAAAATTAACAATTGCAAAGCAATCTAGCCGATTTTTGATTGAGTGCCAGGTACTGTCAACCCCATTTCAAGCTTTGGAGGTAGCTTCACAAAACGTAGAGCTTCTGTGATTCTTGTAAGCAGCTTTTTAAGTCCTTTCCCCAACATTTTTATTGATGTTGTCGGGGTGTGTAACGGATAGAATATACAAAACCATGTGATGAACTGACAATAGCAAGAATTACGAAAACTATGGGCCCCGTAACTCATACATGTTGACAATATTAATCGGGAAATTTAAAATCGGCTGGACAGTTTGTGTACAACTACTGAAGCAAATGCGGTACAGTATTATAGTGTCCGCGGCCTATCTTGAGGTCTCCGCAGAACGAACACAGATAATCGATTGTACGTTTTCAGTTGCAGAGTGCCTTGTTGATATCCAAGATGTTTACAAAAACAATGGCGGCCATCGATTGAAGCCACCCCCTCCAGGAAGACGTAGCCGATCACAAAATACTTGCAGGACTCAAGATACTCCACGCACACAATAGTGTTAACTTTTTATTTAATAACACTTTCTGAGTTGTCACATTACGATTGCTTTCATAATTATTTTTTTGTAAAGGCTTGTAAGTAGGGCACTACCGTATGGATACCCTTTATATTCTTAGCGTTACACCACTAAGATTCCAATTCAAGAATGAAAAAAGGTAGTGGACGTTGTAATTCCGGATTTTCAATCCATGTTTTCGTGTCTAAACAATACATAATTATACACACCAGTACTGCTTGATGGCCAAGAGATCCGTCTAGCAGTCCGACATCATACTCCTTGCTGTCCAGTAAATCGGAAAGGTCACTGAAAGGAGCCTTGACACGGCTTATGGAGAAGGAGGCAGTTAACGTGCATGTATAACTATTGGTTAAAACTACTGCAAATAAGGCGAATGTTCCAACAACCAAGTAAAAAGAAATATTCTTCTGTAGAACGGATTTAGGGAGACCTGAACAGGAAACATAAATTAGAGATATGAATAGTTTGAAACGATCCAACGAATCGTAAACAATTGACTAATAAATGAGTAAATTAGAGATGTGAATAGTTTGAAACCATCTACCGTATATTGAATAATAATGGGCTAATAAATACGTAAGTTAGCGTAATGAATAGTTTGAAACAATCCAACTCATCCTGATCAATTGGCTAATAAATACACAAATTAGAGATATGAGTAGTTTGAAACGATGCAACGTATCTTGAACAAGTGGCTAATAAATACATAGAGATACGAATAGTTTGAAACAATCCAACGTCTACTGAACAATAGGCTAATAAATACGTAAATTAGAGATACGAACAGTTTGAAACCATCCAACGTATCTTGAACAATTGGCTAATAAATACGCAATTTAGAGATATGAATAGTTTGAAACAATCTAGCGTATCTTGAACAATTGGCTAATAGATACGTAAATTAGAGATATGAATAACGTGAAAGCATCCAACGTATCTTGAACAATAAATACGTAAATTAGTGACATGAATAGTTTGAAACCATACAATGTATCTTAAACAATTGACTAATAAATATGCAATTTAGAGATATGAGTAGTTTGAAACAATCTAGCGTATCTTGAACAATTGGCTAATAGATACGTAAATTAGAGATATGAATAATGTGAAAGCATCCAACGTATCTTGAACAATAAATACGTAAATTAGTGACATGAATAGTTTGAAACCATACAATGTATCTTAAACAATTGACTAATAAAGACGTCAATTTCGAATTTAATAATAAAAAAGACGAGGTTCATGCTTTCCATTGCATATGAATAGGAAATAATTTAGACAGAACCTGATTTAGGCCCTTACTTAGTTTGGGCTCATTTTCAAATTTCACATTTCATAAGATGGAATCACAGAATTGTGCTCATTTTACAAAATTGCATTTTTACGAAGACAAAATGACAAAATAAGACAAAAATCACCCCCAGTCCATGTTGTCAAATACGAAACTGACCCAATACAATGCTTTGGACGAAGATATGCATTCAAGTACTTAGCAGCCAATAGATGTGGTAATCCAGTAAAACTGCCATAAAATGAATAGCATGACGAATAATCAAAAAGACTACGATGTTAACTATTAGGTAGTTAAAAAAAAGTGGTAGAAAAAGAAAGACATGGTAATACAGGTAGCATGCACACTGCATGCACAGACAACTTCTCTCAAATATTTTCTGTTGTTTCTATAACTGGTGCATACAATTTAAAACAGTACTCTGCCCCCGTCACCAAAATAAATTCCTGGGACCTCCACAACTCGTGGCAATGTAAAGCCAGCTCTGACGTAGAACTGTCCATGTCATAACAATCATTTTATTTTGGAGTTTAAAATTCTGAATCATTTCTACAGTTGGACTCCATGGCAATTGTAACATTTATATACTTTGTTTTATTGCATTAAAACACATCAAACAAGATAACTTACTGAGGATTTTGAATAAATCACAATAAAAATTGTATTTTGAACTTGACAATTCAGTTTACTTATCGCAATTCCCTATAATCGCCATGCTGATGCATTTCTAGGCCATGGTAACTTGGAATAGAGCAGTCAGCGGCGAGTGAGCAAGCTAGCTTTAGGGCGCGTTTACGCAGCACCTCGCCTTTGCATTCTCGTAGCTAGAACTCAATCGCGATGGCAAAGATGACATTGCCATGGTAACAACGCTAAATGGATTAGCTAAATCCGACATCGTTTGTGTAAATACTTGCAGTCTTATAATCCGTGCCAATAATATAAAGAATTCTTCATGACGAAACAATTTTCCCAAACGCTTCTGAACTCACGTTATTTGCTGTTTTCGTTGCGAGGCGGCAGACATAAAACCGCCGCCATGTTGGAATTTGAGGTTATTTCTAGCTTCTAGCTGCGAGAATGCAAAAACGAGTGGTTGTATAAACGTGCCCTTAAACTCAGAAGCCGTATTTCTTTAAACCTTTCGGCGGCATAAAGAAATAATTCAACTAATTTTCAGATAGCTAGAAATAAGTTTAGTTAGTTTGAGGCCCATTAGGTTATATTGGTGTATACATCAATATCCGCATTAATAATTAATGTTCTCTTCGTCGATGGCACCAATTTAAAAAAAAAAATGTACTTTGCTTCTAAACAAAGACTTGGGCAAACTGAATGGTCAAAGTTACGTAAAAAAGAAGTTTTCGTTGGAGAAAAATTGTTAACAATTACTACTGTGTTGATTATATTTCGACTTAATCCTATTTTTTCGGTGGCTAGGCCAGGCTACAGCCATAAATTGCACGGTAGTGGAGTTGCTTGCAGAAAACAAAATTGGTGTGGCAATCTTGGGGGCTACTGTGCAGTGGTGTAGTGGCAAAAAATAAAGTGGAGGAGCCGTAGGTGGCGACTGGCAAACCTGGCCAAGGAAAGTAGGGGGGGGGGGGGCTTTAAGGCTCCCAAATTCCTAGATAGAAATGCTTAATTTTTACAAAGCGATCAGTGGTGTTGCAGTATATTTATACGGGACAAAAAGTATAATTTCTTATCATTAAAATTCGTTTGCTAAACTTAATAGTGCTGTTAAAAACAAACGGAAATTTTGTACTGATTATTGTTCAGGTCTCAACTGAACGCATACATTATTATTATTATTAATTCATTTTTCGCAGCAATTAATTGTAAATCTAATGTAACAAGCAGCGGCGGCGAGGCTAACGTGTGGAAGAGAGGTAGGAACCAAATAAAACCAGCGCGGCGAACAGGTAGTTTGATTATTTTGTGGACAGCGACACACGTTTTTGACTGATTACGGTCAGCAAGGCAGGCTGCTAATATGATGTGTAACACTAGAGTAGCCAGAGAGCACGTCATCTCCAATAACAGTACAGATGTTGCGGTTGCAGCGCTGAAAAAAATACGAAACGTCTCACCAGCGCGGCCCACCAGAAAAGTAGTGATGGAGTGGCGCTCCCTCTGGGAAAAAAGTGAGGGAGCTCCGCTCCTGTACGCTCCTTCACGACTACACCACTGCTACAGAGCTAACATGGCCTAACATAAGAGCCGTATAGTTAAGAATTCTGAAACTGTTTTCACCACACTGGGGGGCACATCACTATTAACGTTCAATACCGAAGAGAATAAAGGCGATTTATGCATGGGATACCAAATACAACCCCAATGTTAAACAGAAAAACTACTACTCACCATGTTGTAAAATATAATTATGGCAAGGGATTTAGCAAGAGAGTCTGCCAACTAAGGGTTGGCGGAAATAGATACAAGATTTAGAAGGATTGGAAAAGGTTGGAGAGTTTGGAACATAAAGCAAGGTTTAGAACGGTTGGCAAGAGTAGCATAGTTTGGAACTGGAAACAAGGTTTAGAAG
>JAHWFP010149852.1:16243-29849 GCA_023313725.1 Lithobius niger
GAAACAAGGTTTAGAAGGGTTGGCAAGGGTTGGTGAGTCTGGAACTGAAAGCAAGGTTTATAAGGAAAGGTTGGAGAGCTTAGAACTGCAAGCAAGGTTTAGAATAGTTAGCAAGGGTTGGAGAGTTTGGAACTAGAAGCAATTTCGGAATGAGAAAGAATTCTAGTAAAGGAAGGGGAAAATCCTGGGATTCGATCCAGGAAACAACAAAAACTGCTGAAGGAGTCTGATACCTAAAGACTACTTAGTACATTTTTGTTAATGTAAATTATAAGATAATTACTCAAAAGCAGGCCAAATGCCACAAACATAGGCCTAATCATACAACAATAAGCCTAATTACTAAACAAAAAATATGACCAATCGCACAGACGGTGCCAGCATACTACAGCTGTAACACAACAAGCCACTGAGGATGTGGTCACTTCAGAGGAATCTCTTATGGTGGATGAGTACTGGTGGTTCCTACTAACCCATCGCCTGAAGCTGAAGAAAATGCTGGAAGTTGGTGATGATGATTATTTGGTAGCTGAAATTGCCACTAGAAGCACAAAAGTGTTTTACACACTATGACCAAATTTTTACAAAATAATAAACTTTACTTTACTTTGCTTTACGATCACGATCCAAAAAATAACAAAGAAGTATCCAGCCTGCTTATTGGTAGTTCCGCGGACATCCTGTTTTTTGTGCAAAGAACATTTTCGATGTAAGAAATCTGGTCCGTTTTCAGAATATATTGTTGAAGACCACCACAACAAAGATAGGCAAGCAGTAGCAGAAATCCATACCAGCAGAGCCAATAACCAAATATCCACTGAAAAGGGTCGGTAATATTGACTGAAATTAATACTGTCTTCAGAAGATTGGCGCAAAACAATTTTTGTATGTTCTTCTAGAATCGTCGGCAAAAAATCCACCACTGGAAACCGATCTGGAGCCACAGCAGAACCGATTGTCATATCCACTTCCTGAAATTCAGTTGATAAGAATGATAACTAGTTTGCTGATATGCTATACCTTCTATCATTTGTCATTTCACAATAAAACAATCACCTAGTCAACTCAAAACAACGTATCATAAAGCAATGAATAAGTTAACAATTGCAATAATATAGCAGAACCTCGATTAAACCTACCTCAATTATCCAAAAGACACTTACTACACCCCGATAATATGAATGTCCATTCTTGTAAAATATTCAGAAATTGGATTTTTTTTAGATAAAGTACTTCCAAATGCTAAAGGGGCTACGTAAAAGTTTTATTCCTTTGTTTTGTGTGATTATTGGATTACCAAAATATTCGATTTTCCGAACATCCTTTGATCCCAATTAATTCGGATAATCCAGGTTTACTTTGTTTTTATTTATTTTATTTTTTAATTATGACTGCAGCTTCTACATTTTTTAAAAATTTATATCAACACGGTTATAGTGTCCGCGGCCTGTCTTGAGTCCTGCAAGTATTTATGAGCGGCTACGTCTTCCTGGAAGGGGTGGATTTAGTCGCCGGCCGCCATTGTTTTTGTAACCATCTTGGATATCAACAAGGCACTCTGCTACCAAAAACATACAATTGATTATCTGTGTCATTCTGGGGCGAACTCAAGATAGGTCGCGGACACTTAAGACTTATTTGAAACTTTTTAAGTACCATATTAAAAAAGAGTATATGTGTACATGCATTGCTTTTTTTTATGTTTTTGGTAGTTTCAGTTTGTACGTACACGTGATCTAGCATTACCAAATGCATTGGCCAAAAGCATGGCACTGTTAATGGTGCACTGTTGAGCCAAACACATCCAATAGCACAAAAGTGCACTAAAACTGCACTATGCTCTTGGAGGTTTTCTCACAGCTCTCCATAATGAGCACACCCACTGTGTTGGTAGAGAACTTTCCTGGGTGGGGGAAGAAGGGATATGGCGCGGAGGGGCAGGATATTTAACATGTGTCGTAAAGTAAGCACTACTGTTTTAAAAACTCGGTGACAACAACACTACGATTTTATTTAAAACTTTTCCATCAATACGTGTTTTAATTATATGCCTATATTCCTATATAGGAATGCAATTTAAACACCAATGTTTTCTATAAAAACACATTTCAGGTCTGTGACACTAGAAACTCTACTGTTTTGAAAGGTCTCTTTTCAGCCAATACTTTTGTAAAACACTGTAGTGTTTGCTTCAGCTAACAAGGTGCGTCTAAACTACATTTAATTTTTTTAAATTATTTTTATAGCATAAACGAAGAATTTCAGCCATACAAGCTAATAGCTAACTGCCTGTAAAATCTTTAGTAATGGGCCGACAAAACAAATTGCAGCATGGCAGACATTGTTAAACCCTGCTAAACGTTTTGGGAACAAATTGCATTTATTCATCTGCAATGCCTGTGCTTAGTAATTTTATAGGGACATGAATATTTGTTATTGTTCCGTTATTGTATGTGTAATAAAAAAAACGGGCTGCTCCACGCAATCAGATCGCATATTAGACTGGAGAAGGCCTTTAATGGCATTATTTGGCAAAACAAGTAAATAGTAATAAGCATACATACAGAAAAGCACTTTTTTGCGACCAATAATAAACCGATCAATATAATATTCTGAAACTCGTAACAGTAATTCTATACAACATTTATGACGTATAATGTTCTATGAGAAAATGTTGTCAAATTCAACCGGAAGTGAATATACATGTCACTTCCGGTAGACAGTCTTTACGACATAACTCCTAAACCGTTAAAATCCACATCTCTCAAATTTCGCAGGCGTATTCTAGAAACCATTTGCGTCAAATAATATCAAATGACGTTCAGCCGGAACTATGCAAATGCCAGTTCCGCTAATATTTCTTGGCTTAAAGAATAACTCCTAAATGTGTTAGACGGCAGGTTCCAAATTTTGCACACACCTTCCGTACATGTGTGACAAACAGTATTCTAAGAGAAAATGTAACAAGTACCCGAAGTAAATATGCATTTCACTTCCGGTAAATAGGCTCTGACATGGCTGCTTTATTTTGCTGGCTCATTCAGCGATACGGTATAAGATTTCTTAAGAAAGTTTATTTTCTCTATACTTTAGGCAGCAATGAAGCATGGGCACAAGAATTAATTAGATGACTAAGTCCCAAAATACAAAGAACTGGGAATTGTGTGTAGTGTGGCAAAAAGAAAAAAGCCGAGCTATTGCATTGCTCAACAACTGCCAAAAATCGAACAACTCCATTAGTGGTATGCGAAGCTTTTCTTGATAACTGTAAGTAATTCTGTAATCTTCGTCTGCCACCTACTGTAATAACAGATGGCTGCCTTGGAACCACACAAAGTTTTTATGATAATGGGGCTTCCTGGCACAGGTACTGCCACCAACTGTTCAACAGTTGCAAACTTGAGGGCGCACGAAAACGAAAGTCGAAGAGTACATCACAGAAGGCGACACTTTCTTTATTGTTGCAATTATTATTACATGTTAATTTGCGCCAGTTGCTTCAGCCCAAAGTTCATCAAGCTGGAAACTAATTTCACGCGAATTATACTTAAGATTGTGCTCCCAAGCACTACAAAGGTATTACTCATGCCATGCAACATGACTATTTACATTTCAAGCTCACGTGTCAAGCATATACGCAGCCACTGTGCAAAACGTTAACCATTGCATGACTAAAAAAATTCATCTTTACGAACATGTTGTTCTGCCATTATTAGCAAGCACTACTGATGCATTACGTATTACGTTACCTTTCTTTGAAGGAGTCCGACTAATCCGTCCCAAGTACCATTTTCATTCACAAGGCCAAATCTGTTTTGAGGTTCATGTATATATTCATACCTATAAAGATATATGAGTTACCCTTTTATGCGTTACACTGTGTGTTAACTTTATTCAGTTTAACTGAAGTGCCCAGACATGGGCATCATACAAGATAAGTATATTGGATGCGTAATAAGAAGACAAAAAGGGTCAAAGGATTTTAGCGAGCGTTAACCGCACCCGGTCATCTGCCCGACGAAGCCCTAAGGCCCTATGTCTGCAACACCCGGAATGGATTCTCAGGAGGTCACCCACCCAAGTACCAATCGGGGCCAATGCTGCTTAACTTCGGTGATCCGACGAGAACCGGTGTTTCCAGCACTGCAAGGCCGCAGACAATGTAAAAGAAGACAATGTAAAAGTTAACAACAGTAGACAGTATATAGTATACATTACACAAGATAAACAATACATTTAAGAGCTTAACAACAATTTGATGAAATGACACATTAAAAATACAGCATTGAGTTAAAAATTTGTTAATGTTTCGAATGTCGTAAGTCAGGCCATTGCCAATTTGGACACCACTAAAGAGGGTAGAACTCTGTGACTGCGTAGATTAAGTGTTATCAGTAACACAACTGGCATGATGGTTAGATGAATAGTAACCTCCGCAGTACCAGCAGAAATACAGCTGAAGAATCCGAATCGCAAAGTTTGCCTTAGTGGTCGTTAACAGTGCTATCGGTCTACTTAAACAATGCTTCTTTTGTGCGCAGCGTATCTTGAGCCCTGCAACTATTTTATGAGCGGCTACCGTCTTCCTGGAAGGGGCAGCCTTAATCGACGGCCATCATTGTTTTTGTAGCCATCTTGGATATCAAGAAGGCACTCTGCTTCCAAAAAAGTACAATTGATTATCTGTGCTCGTTCTGCAGCAAGCTCAAGATAGGCCGCGGGATACTTTAGTTTCTGTTGTGCATTGAGAGATCTGACAACAGGAGCCATGTAAACCCGTTGGCTTTGCATATACACTGGTCCGCCATGGTATTTTCACTTTTGCTTGCGTAGAAGCCTTTGTAGCATTGTCCCCCTCTACGACAGAATCAAGATTCAACAAACCTTATTTTCATTTTTGTACTCTGAAGTGTCTGCACTTGTTTCATAAATCTAACATCATCACATCCTCTGCTGGAACAACCGTGTTCCACTCAACATCCCAAACAACCACCCTTTTTCCCGCACCAAACTGAGTTTGGTTGAATAATTTGCACTGCGTTGAAGCAAAAATGCAAGTGGTACCCTGACTACAAAGGGGGCTGCTTAATAAAACAATGTTTCAACAAATATAAACTTTGTTTTGGCTTTTAGGGAGTGCGAACCCAAACTGGGCTATCCTAGCCACGATGATTAAGAGGGACAGTTAATGTATACTTATCACCCAATTTAGACGATCTCAGTACTATACAACAATTCTTGTAACAATGCAACAAGCTTGATATCTTCATCCCAGGCCTGTAGTACTGAGATCAACAAAGGGCCATCACGCGCACAACAAGGAACGAATCGTGCTGACGTTCTTTTGTTCAGAAAGCATGACAAAACGACTGTGCGTGCAACAATGTTTGCAAAAAAAAAACGAATCCTAATGCCGATTTTCTCCTTCAGCGAACAAGACGATGTTGTAATAACAATACAGTGAATGTGCTTTTCAATTGTTACGCGACTGGGTGATAAATAGGTTATTACCCGCTTTCCTCGTACTGAGCTCAACAATGGCTCGGCCCCTGCGGGGCCTCGACATTGTTAATCTCAGTACTCGGAAAGCCGGTAATAACCTATACAAATAACAGTTGCACAATGGCGTTCGGAAAAAAATCCGGCAACAAAACCGAGGCAGATCGAGTGGCAAAGCCCCGAGATCAACAGAGGCTTCATTACAGCATTGTTGCAGAACAACATTGTATAACACACTTGTACAACTGGTCCATTATTGCAACTTACGTTCTTCTTTATTATTGATACGTTGATACATTGTTGCTCAGTTCCGAGTAGTTCTTCAGCGACCAAGAGAATTGTGAAATTACCCATTTACCCAACAACAACGCTACTGCTCGAAGAGAGCAAAGAAAAAGGCGACTAACGATGGTACAAATAATTTGGCCACTTTTGCTGCTGGGTGCTAAACTAACTAAACAACTAAACAATGGTGAATAATGAATTCAATTGTATTATAGTGCGATATATTAGACAACGGGAAAAAGACACTATCGTGTGCGCGGCGTATCTTGAGTCCTGCTCGTATTTTATGATCGGATACGTCTTCCTGAAGGTGGTGGCTTTAATCGACGGATGGCCTTGTTTTTGTAACTATTTTGGATATCAACAAGGCACTCTGCTACCAAAAGCGTACAATCGGTTATTTGTGTTCATTCTGGGGCGAATTCAAGATGTGCGCGGACACTGTAACTCAATCGCGCAAAATAATTTACAAATAATTGTATTCATTTATTAATTATTGCAAATTGACGTTGCACAACCTAATCCAAAACAACGCCAACAGCATCATGCATTTTGTCGATGGGCATACAATCGTTTTATTTTTTAAATTTTTGTTGTGTTTTTTTAATTTTGCCTTTTCCTTGCTCAAGTACACCAAGTTATTGAACTCCATGCCGTTTGTACTCGGCATATAAAACCGTTAATTAATTACTGTTACAAGTAAGAAGAAAAAATAATGTTGCTATGTGTTAAAAGTATCTTGTATTTTCTGTACAGTGGCGTGCAGTTTTCGTGGTGGTAAGATTGCGTGGCACAGAGTGAACGTCTTCATGCCTTATTCATGGTAGTAACACTGTACGGTAACAGTGTAAGACAACGATTTCATTGTTGCAGCCGTGTATCTTCACGTAATTAATGCAAGGTTACCACAATGGACGAGTTGTAAAATAGTGGTAAATGATATTGCTAACTCTTCCTCTGGAAGCGATTCTCATGGGTGACTACCAAAGTAGTAGCACTTTAGCACAATGGACGAGTTGTAAAATAATGGTGAATGATATTGCTAAAATGCTAACTCTTCCTCTGGAAGTGATTCTCATGGGTGACTACCAAAGTAGTAGCAAACTTGGCACTCGCGCGCACTGTTACCTCATTCATTGAGTATGAATTTTTCTAGATATTTGCGTGTTAGACCATAGGTAAGTATTTAAAAATATACCTTGATGATACTTACTTAAATCCAAGCAAGGACGAGATAAGTTTTATTAAGTCAGGGAAATATCCTACAAGGCTAGGGTTAGAACGACTTCTTCGTGTGGTACTCCAATATGCAAATGGTGGATACTGCAGGAAGGCAAAGAAATACGTGTTAAGCTTCAGAGACGTGTTGAGTTGAGTTTGCGAGTTTCCTGGGTGAAAAATCGCTTGTCTGTGTGTTTGTTTTTCAGAACTTTATTTCCTTAAGAAGCAGATTCGCCACTACCAAGAGCTATTGTGTGCGCGGCGTATCTTGAGTCCTGGAAGTGTTTTATGAGCGGTCACGTCTTCCTGGAAGGGACGGCTTTAATCGACGGCCGCCATAGTTTTCGTAACCATCTTGGATATCAACAAGGCACTCTGCTGCCAAAAACGTACAATCGATTATCTGTGTTCGTTCTGCGGCGAACTCAAGATAGGCCACGCACACTTTAGTGTAGTAGCAAAACTTAGACAAAAGAAACATCTGATTTTTATTCTATACCTGATGGGAACATCAGGTATAGAAAAAAAATCAATGTTTCTTTCTGGCCATCTACAACACCCATGGCAACCCCCGACTGCGTTTGGGAGTGAAAGTTAATTCTATATAGTTATCAGAAGTTACTTTGTTTCAACAGATTGTGCATAGGATCAGTTTTATATGTGTAGGACGACGTTTCTGATTTTGTGGGTCAAATTTCTTCTCTACAGAAACCAACAACCAAACAAAAAAGTTGGCGGCATACTTGGCGAATTGATGAGTATAACAATCAGTGTAGAATCATCAGAGGAAAGAAAGAATTCTAACATGTGGCAATTCCCATGGCTATTTATAACCTTGAATCACCCTCAGGATATTATAAACTTTAAGGTTTTGTGCAACCTCATTTTTCGGTATTATTACCTCTGAATAGTTGATGGGAGGGAGAAGGCATGCACTGTGAGAAACTGGTTCACACAATGGTTTAGAGTGTCTCCTAATGGATTTGGCTGCATGCGACTGTGTGATTTAACGTGGTTTGGTTGTGATTTAACTGTAATTTGGAGCGTGCCAGTATGGAGCTGTGAACGGGAATTGAACCCTTGACCATTAGTCTCAAAGGTCGAGGGTTCAATTCCCGTTCAGGCAACCTGACATTGAAGTACAAAAGGCAACCGAAATAGGTTTTGCATCTGTATTTATTTGGCACTAATCAAGCTAATTTGATTTCCGTCATGTTTATCATTGATTTCATGCTTCATTGTGTGTTGCTTTTGGTTCACTTGGTGTAAGATGTTTACTTGGTGGAGTGTTTACTTATTTGGTGCATGTTAAATGCTGTCTGTATTCGTTTCGTTTCGGCCTTTAGTTTCATAGATCGAGGGTTCAATTCCCTAACATTTAAGCCCAAAAGGCAACGGAAATAAGTTTGCATCTGCATTTATTAAACTCTCGCCACAGTTTTGAATTATTTGTAACGCAATTCAGTAATAGTTTTAGAACACTATAAACTCTAAGGGTTTGTTCAACCTCAATTTTCGCCTTTTTTACCTCGGATAGTTGACAGGAGGTAGAATGAATGCACAGCGCTAAATTAGTTCATGCAGTGGTTGTAGTGTATGTAAGAATGGGTCCTACTACTACGTGGGTAACCTATGGCATAAGTAATAAACAGACAGACAACCTTGGTGTAAGCTACCATTGGAGAGACAGCTTTACTTCCTGTGTATAACTAGATCAGAATATATAGGTAATTACAGTAACTACCGGTATATAGGTAGTTACAGTCATGTGATAAGAAGTATGGAGTACAGGTTAAATTACAATATATATCACAGCTAGCCCGACAGATATATTATGGGAAGCTGGAGGGTTTACAATTGGGAACCTAAACTGAAAGCGGCCATTGTGGTGCCACAAGTAACGACACCACAATAGGGCTTTTCCTGGGCTTAGTTATATATGTCTTTTTGTGATTTAATGTGGTTGGTTGCTGTTGAACTCTCACCACAGTTCTGAATTGCTTGTGAAGCAATTCAGTATCTGGTGGTCTGGACATGGATGATGATGCCCGGACACTACAGCACACTAAACTAAACACACATTACTTAATGATAATTCAAAAAAAGCAAACCATCATTTTAGTTTCAATGCAAGAAGACGTGAATGGGGATGAACTTTTAGACTATAATATCCTAACTGAAACTGCCTAGTTATAAACCAATTCGACTCACCGTAATAAACCCAATCTTCAATACATAATTTGTTAAATTTCGACTACCAAAATTCCTTTTCATTTGAGTAATAGTGCTGCCATTGTATAAGGCTCTGAGTTGTGTTGTAACATGTAACATTGGGTATGCATGAAACTGTATGTTATACACCTTGAATGGATACAACTGAAACAGTATAAGAAATTACTGTTATACCATATAGGAAATAACAGTTACTGGATAAATGTTGATTTGTGTCAAATTTACTCACAAACTCGTAATTTCCAGGCTCTGAAATAAACACTATGCTGTCTTCACGCAAATAATTATGGAATATTTCATTTGGCTTTGGCATAAGTTTGTTCCAGATAAATAACCATTCATACCGTTTTCTGAATAATCCCCAATTAAAAGCCTGTAGATTAGATAGAAATAAGAGATCTTTAGTTACAATAAATTTAAGTAACGCCACACATTATAGCTGACTGGCTATAGTTGGGCCAGAGGCGATAAGAAACATTTTGTTTTTCGGTGTTGCCGTTGTAACGGGATAGCTCCTCAACCGTTAAATTTTAAAATGTTGACTGATTTACTTTTGTTTCTTTCATTGCTGTTACGGACAAATCTTGAGCATAATAAACGTTATAGACTGATGCATCTACCTTATAGCTTCTCATTCCTGTATTGTAAATTGATGCGTCTACCTTAAAGTTTCTCAATTCTGCAACAAGCAACATTTTAGATTGATGCATCTATGCAGTTTCTCAATCCTGCTGTTGGCAACATTTTGGATTGATGCATCTACCGTATAGTTTCATTCTGCAACAGACAACATTTTAAATGGATGCATCTACCTTACGTTTCTTAATTCTGCAGCAAGCTACTTTTATGTTGATGCATCTATCCTACAGTTTTTCAATTCTGCAACAAGCAAGATTTTACATTGATGCATCAACTTTACAGTTTCCCGATCGTAAAATATGCAACATTTTAGATTGGTGCATCTATGCAGTTTCTCAGTCCTGCAGTAGACAACTTTTTGGATTGATGCGTCTACCATACAGTTTGTCAATTCTGCAACAATTGATGCACCTAACTTTCGATTTCTCAATACTACAACAGGCAACAAGTCATACTGCACTCGGAATGGATGACGAGAGGGGAATAAAAACCAGGTGACTAACAGCAAGGCTCTTTACCCTGTCTAGTATACTTTGAAGGGTGAAACCTAAAAAAAAATATTGTTGGCTCTCGTACTGATTGGCCCCAGTGGCAAATTAGCTGCTAGTTCCAGTCTACCCCCCCCCCCCCCCACTCCGGTGATACATAATTTGCTTAAGAGTTTTTGCTCAACACAAATGTAGCAGCAACTCTCGAAATGGTAGAATTCTAACTCCCTTTACTCTTCTGACTTCTTGATTAACAATTCTTCATGCATTAGTAAACAGCGCTGTAGTTTACACTGATGCTACACTGTAGTTTACTGGTTGCATTTACGTTGAATTAGTTGTGGTGTACACAAACGGTGCATGCATAACGTGATATTTTGGGGCTACTCTGAATTTTGGGGCCACAAACACACAGATATATATAATAATATGCGGAATATATACATAGTCTGTGTTGGCAGCTGGAAGCTCAGGGGTTTGGTTGTTGTATGAATTGGTATAGTCTTGGTATAGTCAATGAGGTTTTTTTACTGTTTTTTTTCAGTGTCGTTAAGTGGCACTCACATGTCATCGCTACAAGTTTGTATTAGTCTTCTCCAAACAAAAGCAGAAATTTGTTACTTGATAATTTTTTTTAGTCACATAAAAATGAAAACTTTTTTAATGATCACAATAAAACCAGTATGAGGAGCAAAGCGGAAACGGAAGTGGAGAGTGGAGGGTAGGGGGGGGGGGTTGAATGTCCTTGAGTTAGTGCAGTGTAATAATGTTGCAGGCCTAGAAGGTTACCAACAGCGTATTGCTTGCCCCAGTCGGACAATGAATTGGATGATAAAAACGACGGTTCTTTTCAGCCTATCTGACTTTGTTTGGGCCATGGTTATGCATAAAAGTTTTAAAAGCTAAAGGAGGGTAACGTACAGACTGGTGGGCAAACCGCCATCTTGTTTTTTTTTCTTCATTCTCCGAACTGATGATAACAATTGATGTGGGACTGATGTGGCTGAAAATGGCAAACTCGACAAACAGTCTGCATATTAATCTACTTAGGATTTTATCGCATTTTTTATGAACAAGACCCAAACCAAGTTACCGACGCCGAAATTTAAAATCTTTTTTATCGTCCAGTTGTGGGTCGGTGGCCTGTCAGGGACAACACATGGTTGACAATCCGTGACTTCTTTAACACATAGCGTTATACTGATGAGTGATGAAGCCTTTTCCGGCCCTGTCAAAGGCGTCTGAAGGTCAGAATGTGCAAACGGTTTCAACAACTGATGTACCGTGTGCTGTCAGTTGCTCAGCACGCTTACTTTATCAAAGATAAATGATGCGCGTTATTGACTATTGTAAAAAATCAATGATTTTCCACCTGCACGTGCCGTGTTTTTCCCAAATATAAACTTGTAGCCTTAAAGCAAAATGTTTTGATGCTGTCTATACTACTATAACATTCAGGCATTAATGCAACTATTTTTTAAAAATTAAAAAATCTTTTGACGTTTGGGGCCCCTGAAAAATAGTGATCCTAGGTGCCTAAACGTGGCACGGGGTGTACATAACAAAAAAGGGAGATAGGTAATAAAACATCATTTAAGATATGTATTTTTAACTCGTAGCAAAAACATGAAAAATGCTTAATAATTTTTCTTATCCAGGAAAAAAACCTTATCACTTCATTCAATTACAATCCAATTTTGGGTAAGTGGGAAATGGCCATAACACGAAACCAATAACAGAAAATAACGTTAGAACGAAAAATAAAAAATAAAATAAATTTTTGTAGGCCGGTTTGTAGAAATATCAAGAATTTGACAACAAAAAACATTTTTTTTAAATCAATTTTTGAATGGCAGTTGTAAAGGTCTAAAAATGGGGAAAACACGTATATTTAAGAGTTACTCAGATTTCCAAAAGGGTTTACATGCTTTGAAATCTGCCTGTCAGTAACTGTGAGAGATTGGTTATTTTTTCCCAGGCCTAAGTGGCTATAGATTGTAGAATCAGTTCAGTAGAATCTCTCAATTTGAAAGTCAGGACGCGTCATTCAGCAACAACTGTGAGCAGAATGCCATTTGCCTTGAGATTATTTCCTCACTCCATCTCTACAGTATTTCATATTCTTGCAAGCATTCTCAGTGGATTGGAGCACTTGGTCATATTTGTGACCTTTAAAACAAGTTCATAGAATCATCTTTATACCAGTGAAGAGTTGATATGGCGATAAAGACACAATGCTTACCATTCAACTTTCCATTCACCGTTTGAATCTTAGCTTAGTGGTATAACTGTGTGTAACTATGCTCACAGTTGTCTCTTACTGTCTTCTTTCAACAACCATGACAGGACTCCATTCGACGTGAAATATTTGCTCATTCCATCTCTGTTGTATATTACTGCTTGCATTCGCAGTTGAGTGGGGCCCTGGTCATGGTTGTGACCTTCACAACAAGTTCAGTGAATCATCTTTACGCCAGTGAAGAGTTGATATGGAGATAAAGACACAATGCTTAGCATTCAACTTTCCATTCACCGTTTGAATCTTAATTTAGTGGTATAACTGTGCACAATTATACTCACAGTTGTCTCTTACTGTCTTCTTTCAATGACTACTATGAGCAGGACTCCATTCGAATTGAAATATTTGCTCATTCCATCTCTGTTGTATATTGCTGCTCGCATTCGCAGTCGAGTGGGGCCTTGGTCGTGGTTGTGATTTTCACAACTAGTTCAGTGAGTCATCTTTATGCCAGTGAATAGTGGATAGGGAGATTAAAACCCAGAATTTATCATTTAACCTTTCATTCACTGTTTGAATCTTAACTACACTACTGCTTCTGTTAACCATAAAGATGTCTTAATTTCTTCCATGGATGAACAAAACTAGCAGGCCCTTGTAAATAGATTAACATGTGCAACAGGTTACGCAGTATGGTTGCTAAAAGTGCGGAGTCGAGGCTGATTCACCCGAGGCCACTGTCTGTCAAGCAAGGGTGTTGTACCATGTGCCATGGCTTCTTCCTTGACGCACGCATCACATGACTTGGCTAGTCCACTCAGACGGCCAAACAGCTGATGTTCTCGCTCATCATTGGCTAGCTCGTGGTGACGTCACATTAATGAGCACTGGCACATGGTATAGTCATATCCAAAAACAAACAGAATATAAAATTATGCAATTGACTTCAACACTTCATACGAGATAGACTGCCAACTTAGAAGGTAACTTAATTTGGTTTTAC
>JAHWFP010149856.1:0-12409 GCA_023313725.1 Lithobius niger
GAGTTCTAGCTGCGAGAATGCAAAGGCGAGTCGCTGGTAAACGCGCCGTAAGTGTTGATTTCAAAAGCACGTAGCGAGTCGGAATCGGTGTTAAATTTATGTTATGTTATGTTTCATTGAATCAGAAAACAACGCAATAGGTAACCCTGGCCTATTTTTAAATTCGCCAAAGTTTAGGTCAATTTTTTTTTTAAAGTTCTAAATACTTTAAGGACCAAATTAACGTATTTCTGCCTCATAATGATGCTTAACTTTGGGACTACTTTTTCTGAGCGGATGCACACTCCTTGGTGCGATACTTGTATTCTAATTCAGGTGTAGCCCATACCGTAGTAAGCTACAACTCCTGAGTGCGGGTGAGTAAAAAACTTAATTAATGTCACGCTGGTATGATTTTCATCCAAAAGAAGAAAAAAAAGTAGTTTGAACTTTTAGCACTAGCATGACATAATATAGACCGGATTAGTCTTTTGTGCGAGTCAGGAAATTTAAAAATATCATTCCACATTGTGTGTAGGCTACGCGCTGTCTGTTGTGGAGGGAGCCGGTAGCAATAACCTAAACAACAAACGTATGATTCATCGTGAAATAAATACCAAAACGTCCAACTTTTAAGGCGCGTTTGTAGTCCAGTATGAATTGTATCGAAAGCAGTAATGCCTGCACAAGAATTATGTTGGGGGACGGGATGAATGCATGAGGTCAAATTGGGTCCGAGAAGTTCAGCAAAGTGTTTAAATGAAATGAAATTATATTACTCCCGGTACGGTTATTGAAGTTCCTCAGAACCCTGTAACACCTAATTTATTTTCAGGAATTTTAATACCACTGAACGTTGGAACATCCAAACTTTCAGTATCTAGAGCCAAAGTGGTTTTTTTTATACCAAATTTAACGCTCAACTTCGGGTCATTTTTCTTTTATTTATTTTTTTTGGAGGGGGGCACTGTTCCTTTATACCCCCCCCCCACATTGGGTGCACTTCTGACGTACCCACCTTCCACCCACCCCACGAGAAATTAACTTAACTATAACTAGCTCAAGCTGCGCCCTACCCCCCCCCCCCCCCTGCCCAGCTGAAGCTGCGCCCTTCACAAAATTCAATACATTTGACATATTTTTGTTATAATCTTTTATTAAACATTTTTTCCTTTGACCTTTTTTAGGTGTCAAAAACAGTCTATTAAGCAGAGGAGTAAACCAGAGAGACGCACAAAATTCCCATTTGCACTTTAAAAAGTAATTTTCGAAAAGTGACTGATTTATGATCACTGATGTAAGCAGTTGCAAGCCTTTTACCTGCCATTTAAAGTGTGAATTGGAATTTTTGTGTACTTTGGCATGCAACTGCTTTATATTTACAAAGTGTTGTTTTAAAGCACAGAAGTCAAATGGCAGCAGAATTATTTTTAGTAATTGATTTTTTTCCGCATCCTTCATACAGTGCTTGGGAAGCTTAGAACGCTCTCCAGACCCATCAGACTGAAGTTCCAGGCAAAATGCCTGGCGCCCCTCCCCACCATTTCTCTAAATGGCACAGGCGCCCTTTGATACCCAGTCCGACTCTTGCCATACTAATCCATATTTTATCTGGATAGGACGGACGCTGCATATAGTGACTGAATGTAACAAAAACCACAGGAAATTAACACTTCTTACGATGAAACAGCAGAGCCATACACGTGAGGGTATTTAGGCCTGGGAAACACCGAGAATTACGCCCAATTTGTCAATTTTTTTTAAATATATCAATGCCAAATATCTAGGAGGGAATGGGGGGAAGTTGTACACATGTTCAGTGACATAAAGTATTATCAAGAACGGCACAAAGGAAGGCCCGTAGGTCTGATGATAGAATATTCATGTTACTATTATACCATGTTCCGCGGCTCGTTCTGGGCCATTAGGGCGCGTTTACGCAACGACATGCTTTTGCATTCTCGCAGCTATAGTGTTTAATCGCGATGGCAAATGTGTCATTCCCATGGTAACAACGCTACCTAGATTAGCCAAATCCGACATCGTTTGTGTAAATGCTTGCAGTGTTTTAATCCATGACAATAAGATAAAGAATTCCTCCTAACGAAACTATTTTCCCAGTTGCTTCTGCACTCACGTATTGACTGTTTTCGTTACGAGCCGGCAGAGCTAAAACCTGCGCCATGTTGAAATTTCGGATGTTTCTAGCTTCTAGCTACGACAACGCAAAGGCGACTCATTGCCTAAATGCGCACTTACCCCATTCGGCCAATTGTGGTACGAGTGTCTGTAATTACTTTTACAGATAAGCTACGTTAAAATCACACTGTGTAGGTTTTGCCTAATAGCATGTGAAAAACATCATTTATGCTGGAATTGGTCCAACCAAATCTATTCCAGCAAACAGTGGCGTTGAAACGAGCTGAAAGTGAGTAAGGTCTTCCCAAGGCCGACTGGGGAAGAAATTGTGTGCCTCATCTCCTTATTGGCTCAATGCCAGTACTGTTCATTGATGTTCAAGCACGTGCCTGGAAATTAACAGCCCTTAGCACTGCTTAAGAAAAGTAAGGTTGAAGTGATGTTGGATCAATCAGCCTGAAGCCGGAAAACGAAATACGTAACTTTCCCTGACAACCTCATGGTAAGAAAGGGAAAATTAAGGGTGAGTTACAGCGTGAACACTCTCGTGTATGCATTCATTAGCTCCTGGCATGACGGTTCTGGTTTTTAATTGTGTAGTTTTTCAGGGGATTGGATTGGGACCATCGGTTTCCGAAAAAGTGCCACGTAAATAGAAAATGCTTCTGCAGTGTATTTCCAAGTTCTTACTGAGAGATTTTATAGCGTCACCACAAGAAGCTTAGTCCCTTACGCTTCGCTTCAAAGTGTAGGTCCTTGTTACCTAGGCACCATCTTCCGTTTCACCTGGTTAGTACGCCTCCGTGTACCAATCATTCCTGTTAACTGTCATAAACTGCTGTACTTTCCATAGAAACTTCTGGCTAAGACTCATAACACTCTCACGAAGAATACCAGAGTATCTTCTTAGTATTCGTATTAGCAACGGCGTTTTGATGACAGACGGTCTCAACAAGCTTCACACTACACAAAAAACATTCTACCAAATGAACTTCTTTTTTAACTACGATTTCTTTTTTAACAACGATTTCTATAAAATGAACTTGTGTTTGAATAATTATACAACAAAGGCAGCCAACTTGCTGTGTTGTTTTTTTTTCTGTTTTTTTTTTTCAGTCTGTTTATGTTTATGTGCTGTGGACTCCATGTAACCGCATCGTCTACTTCAGACCCAAAACACTTTTAAGTTAATACATTTGCAGCTTGGTTGAATCCATTCCTGAAATTCCATTTTAAAATGAACGTTTACTGAACTAAAAAACATCTTTGATTCCAAGTATTTCTTTGAACTCCAATGAGGTAAATACAGTCTTTGAATAGAATGTTTTACTTTTCGTTTTACCAAAATAAAAAAAAAAGCAATCCCAGCTCACTATTGAAATATGTTGTTGGAATGAAAACAAATGCTAAGAATCGAGGATGGTTTACTGAATTAGTGAAGCAAGTCCTCACTTTAAAGTGAAACTAAAGTCTACTACAATAACTTTTTTACTTTCTGTCTGTGGTCTTTTTGGTGTAGGCGAATTGTTAATAACAAAATGGACTATACACGTTGATGTATTCCCGAGGTCCATTTTCATACACTGGCAGGGAATAGGAAGACGGAAAAGCGCAAACACTCACCAGAATTCATTTCGGTTTGTGAGCACGATTACAAAACTGTTTGCGGAAATGTTCTCATTTTTATTTCTTACGAACGATGTAACATTCGAACCAAATTACAGGCCTTTTCCAGACCAAGCTCGGAAGTTCTATTTTGTCATGTCATTTTTCATATCAATATTCCAATTTCGAGGCTAAATTTATTGTTTATTTCTTTTTAAGGTGATGCTAACAATCCAAAACGGTGTGGAAATCGTGGAGGAGAAGCTAACATTGTCGGATATGTAGCCGAAGGAGAAATTTGTCTGGGTGCACAGGGGCGGATTTAGCACGGTGCGGATGGTGCGGCCGCTCCCTCTTCCTCCCTAAAAATATATATATTTATTACGAGATTTGAATTTTTAATTGTACCGTAAATCGCCTATTAACAGCCGTGGCAAAGCTGCGGCCCACCCCCCTAAAAATACTTTACAGGGGGGGGGGAGGGGTGTAGCAAGGTAATTTCACCATTTCTGACCTTAAAGCATTTTAGATCGTAATTTTCCAGTCTGAACAGACTTTCAAACTGCCACACTTTTCAAGGTCTGGAAAAAGGCATAATAACCTCCAAACTTTTCTAGCTTTTCCCAGCTAGCGTACGAACTCAGCCGGCCCTTCCCATTGTAAATTGTAAATGCATCCCTGCTCCCCCTTCCCCAGGTCAGCACCGCGAATTTACAGCGTTTTAGGTCCTTTTGTCAATGATGATTTCCATGTCAGAAAAAGTTACTGGGGTGGGGATGAACTTCTAAGACACCCTGTTTACAGTTTTCGGTTTGAAGAAGATGCTGTAATTACGTGAATTCCGTAACATCGAAAGATAACCAGTTAGAAAGAAAAAAAACTGCATGTTGGCTGCCCTTACTGCAAAGATTTGTATCACAGAAATCAGTTTTTAATGGCTAATTATAATTATAAGCATGGTATAAGCAGCTTACTGTGTTTGTCTTCCTTCTCTGACAATCCACTATTGCGGCCATTTTGTGTCCCTTTTCCTTATTACGTACTCAAGAAAATGTTTTTTGTTGGCACCAAACTCACAGCTTGGTGTGGATTTCGTAAGAGTTGTTCTCCAGTTTAGCCAGTTTTTCAACCCGAGGCTTTTTAGACACGCTGTCCGATAATCGCGTAGTTCCTCTCGTATTTTAGATTGAAAGCTGCCGGAGCTACGCTTGACAAATGAACAGCTCACATCCTGCTATAAATCGTACACGGCACCAACAAACCAATTCCTCTATTCTCGTTAAAGGCACAGAATAAAACACGCATTCGGAACACTGACTAATAATATCGACGAAATGTAGGAAGCGCGAACTTTCGTTTACCAACTCATTCGGAAACGAACGTACAGCTTCATTTTAATTCCCAAAACGCGTTGTCAGCGGGTCACAGGGACAAAATTTCACTTCTGGGTTGACATGTTTGTATCGTCGGCTTACACATAGGTATTTTTGCAATTGTTGAATAGCCTACTTCTGACCTTAATAGGTGTTTAAACACTGAGTGGTGGTGGAAGCGGATATTATATTCGTTTTGCTCGAGTTACCACCGTTCGTCCCGGTTTTATGGAATTTAATATACCGTCTAGTGCAAAATCCATGATATCTGCTATGTTATGATGGTATGCTCACTGTGGCGAACAGTGAAAACTAGTCAATAACGCTAAAAACACTAAAATCGGGTACTTAGGTCGTAAAAAATGGCTCGTTAATCCCTTATTAAAAAATGTTGAGCTATTAGACATTTTGTTTAGCTCAGTCGCGTACGTAGACACTGGGTTGCTGGGTGGAGGGAGGGGGAGGAGGAGCACACTTCGGGATCCCCAGGGTCTGGAGCAGGAGTCCTGACGTTAATTAATAAATCGCTAAAAACTGAATGGGGCGTCGGACGAACGTCGAACTGGAAAATCGTCCAATGGGAAATTGTCTAATACCTCTTAAATAGAAAAAATGAGGAAAATCATCTAAACGGAATATCGTATAATGAATAATCGTACAATGGATAATCAGATTAACTTAACAATAATATTTTAACAACTATAATAATAATAAGTTCGTTGCAAACGCAACCGGAACGGCAAGGACCTGGCGGTCATTAACTGCCATCCGAAGTTAAAACAAAAAATTTAAATTACAGAAATTTAGGACTTCAAGAGTTTAAAACGAAGACAATGGCCTGGCTACAGAGGAAGGGTAGATGGTATTAGGTTGGGGTCACGAATGCCTTACCACCAAGGTTAGACCTACCAGGGACACAATGGTCCCCGATGGCATCGCCAAACGTGAGGGGCAAGCGAGGGGAAAAGCTGTTTCATTGTCAATGTTTCTTAAAAATAAAAATAAAATGCAACTAATTTGTGATGATGTTGCGGTGTCTGGTGCTAGTATTTATAGCCGCAAAGAGGGTAGTGGCACGAGCGAGGCAGGCTTAGATTATACGTTCAATTATAAGAATTTCTTGTCAGACGATTTTCCGTCTATACTATACGGTACTGACGACATTCTACCAGTTATGCGATTTTACAGTTAGATGATCATCGCTCGCTCCAACTGAATCACTAAACAAAAATCCTAAATCGTCGAAATCACTGAACACTGACCATCTTAAAACAAAATTTTCTACCGCGAATGAAAGCCTCAAAAAGTTTTAAGTTATGTAGTCGCAAAAAACTTTTGTTTTCCAGTAGGAAAATGTCATAAAAAAGTTTTTTTTCCTGGTATTAGGCCTATCTGCCTTGAATTCAAAAAATTATGGCAGTAAATTTAGATGAAACACTGATGAGGGAACCTCCAAACTGTATTCCGTCAATATGCCCCCAAGACCTTACCTACAACACTGGCTTAGGTTTGGATACATCTCTGGTTGTTACGACGTGGTGTCGTTTATTCCAAGGGTTTCTGGTTGTGAATGGTGCTACTTAGTATAGGCAGTTAACCTTACAGGTTGCCACTTTACACGACGACGAGGCAGTCACAACTAGTTAGCTCCACTCATATACACAATCGCATACGTAAGGTCTCTTATATAAAGAGGCTATTATTCACTTATTAAAGAATAGTATAGGCTAAATTATAGAGATGTTAGATTCAGGTGAATTGTCCATTGGTTTATGCGTCCATTGTAACGGCTCTACTTGTGTGGTTAAAGGGCTTTTATCTATTCAAGGAATGCGGTTGAGATGTCTGCTCGCGTGTAAATTCGGAGATAAACGCCGTGGACAAAAGCCGGAACTACAGACAATAGCATCCGACTTTCGACCAATGGCGTTCGGCAGTAGGTTGACTCATATTGACCAGTTTTGGGGGATTTCTTGGAAAATATCCAAAGTTTCTTAATACTAGGAATTGTTCCTTTACTTTCGGCATTTCTGAGACAGATGCAGAATTCTCAGTATTCCTGGTAGTTTCGAGTGCATAGTTATGCTGGAGGCGTACGGTATAAATACGCTCACACAACCACTGCTAGGCATCTTTAGCGATACGACTCTTGAATGACAGTCATGTTAATGAACGTCTCTATGGATCAACTGGCATCATGGATATCGTTATAGTTGTAGTATATTATTATACAATATTCGTTGTTGGTGTTTTTACTTAAGGTAGCCAAACCCAAACCGGGTTACCTGCCCCAATATAGACGCTGAGAGGGACAATTTAGCTGGAGAAATCCTACCGGTTACAGCCTACCACAGACACTCAAAGCCAGAAATTGTGGCGGCAACTGTAGGCCTTGGAGGGTTGACACGCTCCAAGCCAAAGCCAAGGCACCAGAAGGCCAGAGGGACAATTTTGCTCGATAAATCCAATCGGAAATTCCTAGGATCTTTTACATACCACAATCGACATGAACACCCAGGGCCATTTTTTGTATATTCCACCCCGAAAATGACAGGGGTGGCTGAGGTCAGGATCGAACCCGGGACATCTTGCATGAAGGATTGACATGTAAATGTATACGACTGTAAGCTCTGTAATTGTAAGCTCCGTTCGGTTTTATTTAAATTTAATATTGTTACACCATCTTAATCAATTGCCGACAGTATTTGAAAGGTCGTTTCAGTTAATATACCTTCATACTATATTCGAGCATCCTGCGCGAAATAGCTTTTGCAACATTTACATAGATGAAAGTGTATGTAGCAAAATCCTTTCTCACGAAGGGGGAAATAGGAAAAATGAATGCCTTTGCAACATTTACACGCGTTGCGAGCATCCTGCGCGAAATAGCTTTTGCAACATTTACATAGGTGAAAGTGAATGCAGCAAAATCGTTTCTCACGAGGGGAAAAATTGGAAAATGAATGCCTTTGCAACATTTACACGCGTCTGAAGTAATGTTGCAAAACGGACTCGCACAGTCAAGCCAATCTGGAAGCCGTTTGTAGTCGTGATATCACTTAACTTCAAGAAAATCCTGAATTAACGTTAAAATTGAAAACTGATTTGGCTGTTTTATTTGCTAGTAGTCCTTTTTTCTTTCTTTAAATTTACTTGATATGCTGAAAACGTGTCCTTGGGAAGCCAAAAATGCTGAAGAAAATAGTAAAACGCTTCAGCCTTTGGGCTTTCAACACAGATCCCACTGAGAGACATTACAGATTTCATCCAGACACTAAAGCTGGCTTTGCGGACCCCTTTGGATACTTTCCTTCAGCTGTCGAATAGTAGGCAAATTCTTTGTCAGGGGTGAAGTCAAAGATGGAGCTGAGGATATTAGGTATATACAAGCTTCGGGGGACACCCTTCATGTAGTTTTAATAAGTAAACAGTGAGGGGGGATGGACTATTGTATAACTTGACTTTCTAAAAAAAAATTTTTCATTTAACCTTTGTACTAGTAAAATTCAGGTTTTTATTACTGATATTTAAAAGTTTAGTGCACTTTGGGGTCTACGGGGATTCTTCGTCTGAGTGAGGGAGGGATCCATATTTGCATCCCGTTCTGCAGCACAAGTTGGTATTAACCAACGTCGAGGAGAGTTACGTAACAACCGCTCTTTCTCCCACGACAGTTTACAGGCTTGCACCGCTGGCACTGAGCGAGAAGAACGTGCAGGTATGGCCAACAACGGTCTTCCTCCGATGTTATCAGAAAACAATACAGATTTCACCATATTTGCTGAACTTTTGACCCACTCCGACCACATAACAGTAAAATCCCGTCCTCTACCAGTAACCCCTCCAAATAATTTTTCTCCTTTCTCAGCCAAGCGGTCGATTGGCATGTCTCGTTCGTTAAATAAATAATGCATCGTCATCAACGCTTTTCGTGCACGCGGTCCATGACTTACAAGAGTCAAATTCCATGCAAAGATCCGACCACGGCTACTTGTACTGGCAGTAGGCTTGCGGCGTAGCTACCGGGTGGCAAGGGTGCCCCCCAGCACCCGGCCCACAGCTTCAAGGGGTCCCCGAAAGAAAAACATTATTTAGATTTACAAAAGGCTCTTTCGTAGTACACTATTATTTAATTTGTTATAAACTGTATTTAAAAAAAAGCCTCCCCATTCGTCAATTCCCCTATAGAGCAGTGACATTTGCCGCCATATTGACACCAGTATGGGTTTTGGAGGGCATAACTACAAGGTGCTCTACATAAAAATGGAGGGAAAAACAACGGAAGAGCGGATTTCTTAGGCTTAAAATAACGTTGTTTTCTCCAACAACAAAAATCGCGCGTTTTAGGTCTAAGAAATCACTCTTCACAGCATCGGCTTCAGTATGACGCCCTTCTGTTTCTCTCTGCAGTGTCCCTTGCAGCTAACCCATTAAGGCTCCAGCATAGAGTTATATACAATAATACTACGTCGTGTCACTGCTCTATAGGACTGACCTACGCCACTGACCACTACGCAGAATTTAAACAAAACAATCCCGTCCCACAAATCCAAAGTCAAAAATAACGATCAAACAAACTCACTTGTCCAGCACAAGATAAAGACAGGGCACACCCCTGTCCTTGGAAACAACAAGAATTTTATTTCCCGAAAAGCAATACACAACAAGGCTAAATCTTGAAACTATTCATTCTCACGCAAAATCCTCCTGTCCAGAACCTATTATGCCGGACAACTACGCATTAAAAGAATTTGTTTCCATTTTACAAAAATTGAGTATATACAATTTCTCTCACCAGGCAAACCAATATAAACTCTCAACTGAGCAAAAATCCCACGTACTAGCTGGCGAGATATCAAGTTCCCTATACTGGCAGTTTCTAAGCTGCCTTAAGCCTATTTTATTTATCATTTTTATTCTTGTGCTTGTTTTAACGTTTTTATGGAATTTAACGTGTTTAGCTGGACGTTGGTGTTTTAGCCGTATCTTTAATTTTTATTTTAACTGGTTTGTTAACGATGCGGGGATTGCTTCGAAACGTGACAAATTGTGTACTTTATGTGCACAGTACTGGCTTTTTAGTTTTGATGACTGATCGTTACAAGAGAACCAGTAATGTACCAGTAATGCCAGAGAAATAGAAAAAACACGATACAGCGTTCCATTTGATCCTATAACTAACTAACCTTAGGTGCAGGAGTGGTACAAAGGCTGGACCGCAGAGCCTGACGCAGGAGTGCCCATATGTTCCTATGTTCTAAGTGTTGTTTTGGGTCGCGACCCCGTAGAGCCAGTTGTGAACTGGAATCACTTCAGGATAACCTACGTTAAATACACGATGTGTAAGTTTTTAGCAAATCATATGTGTGAAAAATATGACTTCTGTTGCGGTTGATCCAGTCAAACCCCTTCCGGCAAGCTTAGCTTTTTGACGCGCTCCCAGCCGTAGCCGTGGCGCCGGGAGAGAGGGGCAATTTTTCTTGGTAAATCGTATTGGAAATTCCTAGGTTCTTTTACATGTCCCAATCGACATGAGCACGATATATCACAGGGCCCTTCTTTTCCCGAAAATGCCAGGGGTGGCTGTGGTCAGACTGGAACCCGGACGTCTGGCACATGAGACAGTCATGCTAACCATTAGGCCACCTTGCCCCACCTTTCTGGCAAGCAGTAAATTGAAAAGACCTTAAAACGGGGAAAGAGTTTCGTTTGTTCACACCAAGGCCGACTGGGGACAGCAACGAAGCAAAAATTACATGTCTAAATGGGGCATTAGTACACACAAATATTATCGTGTCACGATTATTACCGGTACGTTCAAATTTAAAGACCTAGATCAAGGGTTCCGTCCGTTGTTTTTTCATTTGTATTCCTGGTATTTCCTGCGGAAACCGCATAATGTTGAGGATTTCATGTCGAAAGGTTTGCGCATGTCGCTTCATTGTTTTTTGTTTTTTTACACCAAAGGAAAGCAGAGCGCAACTGGAACCTTTTGGTTTGATTTTTACATGAGGGGATATAATCCAAAGGACTTTAAAAGGGACAATGTTTTTTGTTTTTATTTTACACCATTGATGAACCATCTACCTAAAACGCACGTACAACGTTTTAGCTGGTTAAAAACCGTTGGCTTGTTTTGGGCGGAACACCTCCTTTGATAAATAATTATTTTTTCCAACTGGATATAATTACCACTTCCCCTGAACATGTCACTGCCAGTCAGATAAAAAAAAAAATCTACCACGTTATAGTTCATACGGAAAATAATTCAGTCTACGTATTATCACCTATCGAAGTACAGGATGATGTGACGGTGTACGTGAGATTCTCAATCTGCTTTCACTCCGCGTTTCAAAATGATTTTTTTTTACTGCACAATTTTCTTCCCACTTTTTTCTGAAATGATGCCAAATCTTCATCATTTAAATTTATTCTATCAAAAACCAAAACTAGTAATGAGGCTGCTAAGTTGAGAAAGTTCGGCCTTTCAAAGGAATGATATCAACATACCAAAGCATTCGCCCAGTTAGTCGAACTGACGAGTTCAAAGATTAAGTAAAGAAACCTGACGATTGCCATTTTCTGTAATAGACAGTTTTTTCATCAACGCCTGAAGTGTTAGTTGTCAAATACATTTAAAGTCTAAACTATGCGCAATGGCTGTTTGCCGTGACGTCACCATGAGTTAGCCAATGACGAACGAGAACAACGGCTGTTTGGCCGTCTGATTGAACTAGCCCAGTCACGTGATATGCACGTCACTGCAAACAGCCATGGCGTGTGGTATAGTTTACACTAGAGGAAGCCCGTCCTCGGGCCGGGTGTAATGAACGTGCGTATGCAAGATTCTTTAATCAGTATTTTGCGTATATTGGCTGACAAACACTGATTTTGGGTCACTTCGCTCACTCAATAGGCACGTCTCCCTTACCATCACAAAACCTTCTTCCCCCTTGCCTTATGATGACAATATCCTTTATCCTGGCGTTTGCATTGTTGTCGTTCTGCTCGTTAAGTTTTTAATACTGGCGTTTGCTGGTTTACAGTGTTGCCTAATAACAATGTTTATAACAACAGGGTTGCCAGAGGTCCTTACACATAAAAATATCGAAATTATCGACTTTTCCGTCGTAAAAATATCGACCAAAAATATCGACTAAATATCGACCGAATATGTACTGAATAAGACCTCGTCAGACATACACGAACTGAAAAAAAGAAAAACCGCAAATACAAGCAAAAGTCACCAAGATACGTGATAACGTTTGGTCTACGGTTATCAAAAAAAAGAAAATAATTGTTTGTACGGCTGA
>JAHWFP010149856.1:12509-25675 GCA_023313725.1 Lithobius niger
CCCCCCCCCCCCCCCCCAAAAAAAAAAACTCTTGCCCACAATGGTAACTCCTGTAGAGGTATAGCGAAAATGCGCGGCACCATTCATGCTGTAGAGCAACTCAAAGAGTTCGTTTTTCGAGGTGAAACCGGAAGTTCACGTTTTATAACTGCTTTCGCGTAGAGACCGCGACAAATCGCCAATATAAAAAAAAAATACGGTATGTGGCTTTTTGCAATATATTTATTTCAATACTTAATTTTATCGACTTTTATCGACATAACAGAACTTTATCGACTTTTAACGACTTGGAAAAAAAATAACGCCCAATTCGATAATTATCGACCAACTGGTAAGCCTGTTATAACAATGTAAAACAATGAAACTGCTCATCGGGGCCCCGTAGCTGCGGAATGGAACGACCAATCAAAATTCCGCACAAAGTTTGGCTTGAATCTGTTAGCCAATTAGCCAGTCATTGGTCAATCATTAGCAAGTCAATGGTGCCCTTTACTTGATCGTAACAAGAAGCGTGAGCGTGTCTCCCCCCTCATATGAACTATGATCACTGGAAGTTGTTATCAGAAAAGGCTACTCGTATCCTTCTGGAGTTGGTTCGGGCTTGTTATGATAATTTTTAACTTCTAGTTTTTAACTCGATTAAAAATCTCTTGTGAAAAATCTTCTGTTGCACAAGCAAAATAAAAGTGCAGGACACTTTATATTTCAACACCATAAATGGAACTGACTGCGATGCCCTCTTCAAAGTAAAATAAACCGTCAGCACTTACATTACACCCCTGGGAGAAGTATTCGTTTTGAATATTATTATAATATTATAAGCACTTGATTATTAGCCAGTCACGGTATTTAAATATCCTAAAATAAATAAAAGCCTAAACACTAATTAAACTAATTTTCAATAAAAAAAAGCACATCCCTAGTACAACCGTAGGTTAGTACACATACTACACTGATTCTTAATCAAACCATAAATGTGTGTAGTACCAGAACATGTCTAGGATGTAATGTCGGTACTTTTCTGAAGATAACATTGTGACGTCATTTATCATGCCGAAATACAAATTTATTGGTTTTTTTTATTTTATTTTGTTTTGTAGATAGTTGCATTGCTGTTAAGCAAAAGGTTCACAGCATAAAAACCAACAATTATTAGCTCTGTATCTGTATTTACTTCATAAATAAATAATGATATTAAAGCACTAAAACGTTAAAACAGACAGCAAAATGTAAGGCTGCATTAAAAAAATCCTTAAAATCAGCGAAACAAGAAAAACGCACGAAGGTGTGGTATCGTAGTATGCAAACTATAAGCAACGCCGGAAGCCAACGTCAGAAATAGAGCGTAGATTATAACTTGTGTTAGTATCACACCTTACATGGGTTTTTCTTGTTTCACTGCTTTTAAGAATTTTATTTTTATGCATCCTTACATCCTGCTATCTATGCTTTATCGTTTCTGTGCATTAATCAATAAAGAATCTGACGCAGCGTCGGATTCATGGCTTCAATTTTTTTTAAACGGCTTAAAAATAGCTTTTAAAAAAGTTTCGTAAGTGTAAAAAAGTCATGTCCAACTTACCAAAAATTCCCAAGAGGACAAGAGGGAGGCTGAGGCCCATTCTTCGTGTCATTGGAGATAAATCCATTCAAATGTGTGTCTAAGCATCCACTTTTTTCTTGTGATTTGGACGGTGACTAGAAGCAAAAAGGAAAAAAGCACTTACGTCAATTATCGAGAATAGACGCACCAGCAGCTAGCAGCCGATTCACTCTGGCGTGCGGAGGGATATGGTTTTTTAGCACACGCGGCGGTGGTTTGTCCCAACTAACTACGTCATCGTCGGAATGCCTTCCCCCATCAAAGCCCTTCCCGGATGGGGCTTGACCGCGACCTGGCACAACCGCGTCGCCATAGAAACCAACCACTGAAAAGGATGCAAAAAGAAGAAACCACCATTCTGTTGCCATTGGAAACCAAAGTAGCCGAGACTAATCTGGTGGCAAAACTACAAATTATTATTATGGCGGCCATGTTGGGATTCGTCATGGCCGCTGAGGTTTTTTTTGTTTTTTTTTCCTGCTCTTATTTATTATCATTTTTTTTGTTACAGGTTGAAACAACAGCTGGTCAGTTGGCCAAAGTGGCGAAGGTTTAGTTTCGCTCGACGGAACGAATGAGAAATGACTTTGGTGGATGTTGGATTTGCTAGTGTCCATTAGATGAACCACAATAATCGCATCGCACTGCTGGTATACAAAGTTCTTAGCGAAATTGCTCGCATCAACCACGTTAATATCGATTGACTTGGGTAGGGAATAAACCTTGGTACAAAGCAGATTTCGATTTAGAGGAGTGGCTACCTAACATTGAAATGTCTAAATCCAGCTAGCTCCCTAACCCGAAGCGCGCATGCGTACTGCCCTCCTATAAAAGAAGCCAAAGGATGATCGAGGCCATCTTTTATTTCTCACGTTATGTCAAGGCGGCTACATGTAATGTATATTTGCTCACTGGGGTGCAAAATACCAAAATGTAAAAAGCAACAAATTTTGTCTTGTACGCCTCATAAATAACAGAATAATAGCAACAAACATATTCGTCAAACATAAGCATTCTTTATAACAAATAAGCACGCCTTTTCTATTTTAACTATACACATTATATGACTTGCTGAAGTACTGAAATGCCTTCTGGTCCAAGGAAGTGGCGGGGGGGGGGGGGGGCAATCGCCCCTCTACCCTACTCTAGTTACGCCACTGAATCTGGTGGGGAAAAAATGGAAGACTTGTGCATTTTCAAAAATTAATTTATCGGTATCCTTGGACTGGCAATGACCGACAAAGGCGTAAAAACAACACTGGAATTTAATTTTTGATTCATGGGTCTGTAGTTCAGACTACCAAGTAAGACAATGCATACCAAATGAAAACTGGGGTGAAACCAAACATACTTAAAATAAAATCTAAAAACTAACGCTTGAAACCTATACGAGCAACAGAACGTAGTCGTCAACAACTCTCGCCATATTGTTTTATGACGTCACATCCCCACACGAAGGTACATGGTGTTGACAGGGAAAATTATTGACGATTTTTTGCCAACTTTGCATAACTGGAAAATGCTGAATGCACCATAACTCTTGTCATAATGTTTCTAACATCAATCGTAGCTATAAATTTTCTCTACAGACGGGCTGGTTGTCGGCTACTTGATGTTGCTCCTGAGTTTTTTAACTTTATTTTTTTTTAGTTATTGTAAGTATGTCTGGTTTCACTGCATTTTTTATTTGGCACGCATTGTCTTACGTGTTTGTTTGTACTACAGGTGACCAAGTCCTTGCATGTTGGTCGAAAATTAAATTCAGGTGTTGTTTTTATGCCTTTGTGGATCATTGCCAGTCAAGAGGCACCTATTTTTACCAGGAACAATTGTGAAATTTGAAGATATGGAAGCAACTAAACCATGCGCAGTGGCTGTTTGCCGTGACGTCACCATGAGTTAGCCAATGACGAACGAGAACAACGGCTGTTTTGCCGTCTGAATGGACTAGCCCAGTCACGTGATATGCACGTCACAGCAAACAGCCACGGCGTGTGGTATAGGGAATTCTAATGAAACTGTGGGTTGAAATTGTGGGTTGCATAAGAAAATAGGCGTTAAACTGATACCCAGAATTCAAATTTGGAAGTTTGACGTGCTCCCAGTCGTAGCCATGGTGCCAGAAGTAGAAAAATTAACTAAGATAGAATTTTGCTAGGTAAGCCCAATCGGAAATTTCTAGGATCTGTTGCATGTCAAAATCGACATGAGCACGAGACATCACAGGCCCTAACTTTCCGAAAAAGTTTGGGGTGGCTGAGGTCAGGACCTCTGGCATGAGATAGTCGTCCTAACCATCAAGTCACCTTGTTCCATCCCAGAATACTAACATACATAATTAGCACTCTCACTGCCTTAGTTAGGTGATGGGTCCATGCAAGGTAATAGCTGAACAACTCGCAGGATCTAAGTCATAAAGTCCATAAAGTCCATAAATACAGTCTCTTTTGGAAGAAGTGGAAGCAAGACACTTTTTTCCGGACAGAAAATATAGTAAAAAAAATGGTTAAAAACATGGTTATTACTTTGAAAAATGTCACACGAAAATGTCACAATGAAAAATGTGTTCGAATTCGAAACTGCCGCTGTCTGCTATATTCAGCGGCAGTTTCGAATTCGAACCATGTATTGGACTGAAAAATGAAATGTGAACAGAGTTCAAACTTACCTTTAAGGTGCCTGATGACGTCTACAGTTAGTACTTGAAAACTTGCAATTAGTAGACTATCTTCGTGGTGAAAGTGTGCGTTTTTGTGAGTCTCGTGTGACATTTTTCAATCGTTGTATAGTGTTTCACAGTCAGATGAATAACGGTGTTTTTACTGGTTATTACTTTAAAAAAAGTATCCTTACAGTGACGCAAAAGGATTTACACTAAATAATTACTAATTACACCAACAAAACACTGATCTAATGTGCAATACTTGTTAGAAATTTGTTTTCGTACGTGCATCAATGTTGGCTTTCCTGAATGACTCACTTTTGTAACATTAGTTTAAACTTATGTAAATGTTGCAAACGCTTTTAATTTCCAATATTTTTCCACGTACAGGACCGTTTTGTTACATGCATCAATCGTGATAAAAGGTTGTAAAAGCTTTTGCAGGATGCATATTGGCATTCCTATATGGCTCAGTTTTGCAACATTAGTTCCAACGTTTGTAAATGTTGCAAAAGAATTCATTTTTCTATTTTCCACCTTTGAGAAACGGTTTTGCTACATTCGTTCTAACCTATGTAAATGTTGCAAAAGCTATTTCGCGCAGAATGCAAGTAAATAGTGAGAGGGTATGCCCTTTTAAGCATGCATAATGTTGCTAACGGCATGGGCAATACACAATTCTTCGGATCAGTCAAAAAATTGTAATTAAAATTAAAACTTAAGTGCGAAAATTTGAAAACTCAATATAGCGTAAATTTTGATAACGGATAAAACTTAAGAATTATAGGCAACTCCTTCATACTATCATACTGTGGCACTGGATTTATTGTTAAAAAACAATTTGGGCTCAAAATTACATTCTAAACAAACTAAATTACTAATTTTATTGCTCCTGCTGTCCTTGAGAAAAGGGCTCACTCATACATTTAGCCGAAATTATCGTTATTTTTTTTCTTCTTCACAATAAACCCAGTGCGCCAGTCGAATAATAGAGAAGTCAATTTCTAGTCTTCAATTGAAACCATTCAAATCCTGCGCGTCCAAAGTCTGAACGCACTTGATAACGGATATTTACAACAAGCGTCATATTTTATACACCGATTAAATTGCCCAAATTTGGTACTTTCGGTAAAATGGCGGATCTTTAATTTTATGGTAACACACTACTCGTTTTTATAGTAAGCTTTTAACATTTTATACTGACTTATGTGCATTTTTACCGGCCTGTTTTCGAGACCATGAAATGTTATATGTTTTTTAGTTTTTAATGTCTCGAAGACGAGAGGACAGAAATACAGCTGTTTTTGTTAAACCAGCGCTCGAATGCCATCACATGGTATCGGTCCATGTCAAATATTTATTTACCCTTTACTTCAGTTTAAATAAGCAAATTATTTAATATTAAACCACAAGACAAAAAACCGGGTACGTATAGCCCACCGATCTTTAAACGGTGTCATTTTACGGGTAACAGTAACAAACGCCCATTTTCTCAATGAGTAAACGTTAGTCTTTTCAATGCTGATAAATGTAAAAATTTATTTGCATTCCGAAAAATGTTCATTGTTTTAGATTTTTGACCGGACGGACTATTTTCTTTAAGTCGATCACCCCTTAACTCTTTAACGTTGTAATTCCATGAGCTTTAGCTTTTGCAACATGTTCATAGATAAGCAGCTGTAAAAAAATATTTGTTTTCAGAAAAATAAACCATTGTTTTAAGATTTCTTACTCAACGTGAACGGACTACAGCCTTATTAGAGCAGGAAAAGATTTACGTTTCTGTCTTCAGTAAGTCGATTACAGTGACATAAAATTGCACGTATAAGAATTAAGAAAATAATGTATTTAACATAATCAGAGTGCAGATAACCAAAACAAACTGAGTGGAAAACCGAATAATTAAATGCCCCTAAACAAATACTGGCGTTAACCGAAAAATCTCTGGGGCCGGGGCAGCAAAAGTCCTGGCCGTATAGCCCTGCTAAAATCGACTTTGTATGCCATGCCAGGTGAGGCTCGTCTAAAAACGGCTTTCTTCGTAACTTTCCGTACCTGACGTACGCCAACACACGGAAAAATAAAAACAGCCAATCGACAATAAAATAGCATTGTGAGGACACCTTAGGAACCCGGCCACAGAAAATAAAGAACGACTTAGTGGAAAGGGCTTAGCCTGTCATCTAATCCGTGGAGTCAAGATCGAATTGTGTCGCCGCCTATGCATTTAAAAGATAGTCCTCTATGTCTACAACGCGGTCCTCGAGCGGAAGGGTCAGTATAGCTATCAGGCAATAAGTACGAACGTTGTAGATAATTTAGTACATTGTAATTTCAAGGGTTCACTGCAGACTTGTTAAATTCAAACTTCTTTACTTCCTCCTTAGACATAACGCAATTTACAAAAATAAACATTTAACAATCCGCACATGAATCGAGAAATTGTCCAACAAGACAGTTCGTGCATAGAGTTCTGTCCTTGTTGCGTTCTTGTTGGGAAAGACCTCCTTTCGCGCCAAACCATCTTCAATATAAGGGCCAGTTCTCGCTACAAAATATGGAAACACTTTCCGTAAAAGGAACGGACGTGTCTCTCACGTGGAACAATAACCAAAAACCCGGCATTCGAAAGTTGGCCAATGTTTCTTTTCATCGTTGAGTCGAACACCATAATTAGCTCTAATTATAGTCATTAGGTAATTACGGTCAAGTCAGCAAGCAAGAGATGGCAACTTTACACCTCCAACCCAACGCTGTGATTCGTCCACAACAAATCACGGTAAGTGCAGGCCACTAGTGATGCATATCACCTGGAACGCTGTGCAGAAGGCAAAAAACAATCTCCAACCCTCTGAGCACAAACACATCACCGCACTTTGGCTGCACTGCACAACACACCAACACTGCACAACACATTCCGCACACTGCCACCTCTGCACACTGCTGCACACCGCTGCACTCTTCTGCACATTGCCACACACCACTGCACTCCACAACACCACTCCACATCCACAACACAGCAACAGGACCATCACAATACCAAACGGCCCCACTGACACACCAAATACGACACACCAATTTTACACTCTGCAGCACTCAGGAAACTCTCTCTTTAACTAGCAATCCATCCACTTATGCTTACAACACACCACAAGAAAGCCTTCAAAAAAACTTTCTTTTCGCTCCATCTCTTCTCTTGCCACCCTAAACACACCATACCACAAAATACCACACACAACAATCCACCTCCCTGGATCCAACTCAAAAGTACTGTTCACCACTGGAGAAAACACATTTTTGCCATGGCAAACCCCCCTACACTCAGCATTAGGGCGTTTGTCCCCCTTTCCCCAGCAAAAAAGTAAACATGCAACACCTATCCAAACAATGCTAACAACAACACTGTAAACCTTGCATGTCAACAACAACCAGAAAACTTTGTCAGAAACAGAATTCAACAACACTTTGGGAGAAGCAAGCACACACTGCAGCTTGTGAAAGGCATTCCCACAGCTACTGCCCCCTCCCACTTTGTCTGGTGCCCCTTTGTTCACACTGACAGCTAAAGGCAATACCAACTTTGCATAGTTGTTTAACATGTGCAAGCCATCACCAGTCAATCCTAACCTAGACTTTACTTTTTTCTTCGTGTTTATAACCAATAAAGTAGATTTTGCTTCCACTTTCACTACAACTAGGCACCTACACTTTTCCTTTACCCTTGCAGACAGAGGGCCACTAATAGCTTCCTCGTTCACTTGTCTGCTCGTGACATTCCCAGGTTTCCCTCCTGAATCCCACACCTGAGATCGCCTGTATAACTCTTTACCTTTCACTCCATCCTGTCCTTCCACTACCATGACATTGACTCCAACCTCATTACTAGTAGTAACTTGTGCAAACTCATCTTTCCATCTTTCCTTCTTTCCATCTGCGATTTCCCTCTTTAACCTCACCTTACTTCCGTGAACTAACTCCGCAGGAGTGAAGTTTGCCGCCTCACAAGAAGTAGACTTACTTGCAAACTTAGCTGGTGCTAAAACATCATTCCCCTTGTCCGGATACTCCAAATGCAAAGCCCTGCCACAGTCTACCTTCGTCCTGTGCACCCTTTCTACAGACTGCGAATGATAAGGCTTACTATTTACAAGGCCGATTTCACACTCCTTCAAGAAACAAGCCGCCCGTTCAGAAACAAACGGTTTTCCAAGAATCGATTGGAGTTCCACAGAGAACCCAACCCTTGAAGAAATCGCTAAGCTTTCATTTCTTACCGTGTGCGAGTTAGCCTCCCTGACAGCCACTGCTTCAGGATACCTAGTCGCCCTATCACAAACCTTTAAAACATGCTTTCCGTCCGACGTCACTTTGAAAGGCTTTACGAAATCTACTTTCACCTTAATAAAAGGCTCTGCCACAACCGGAACTAAAATCATTTCGTCCTCTCCCTTCCTCACACCTTTTCTATATTTCTTACAGATTTCACACCACTCTATCCAATTTTTACATTGTGCACACATTCTTGGCCCATGCAATACTTCTTGCAACCTGGCAATGTTCGTTTCCATGGCCATGTGCCCAAAATAGGCATTAACATGTGCCATCCTTACCAGTTGCTCCGTAAGCATTTTTTGTACCACTACCTGGTCACACATTTTGGTGTCATTTGCTGCCGACCATTTCTTACTTACGTCATCATCCTTCCAAAAAAAAGATGTACCTTCAATGTCAGTCGCCACTCGACATCCCTCCAACCCAGGATCAAGCACCTGCCCTTGCTTTAAAACTTCAGCTTTAACAGCTAACAAGTCTTGAATTCCTGCGGCCAACAAACCTACATTCTCTTTCCCTGTAACCATTTTACCAATTTCCGTACTCCTTACAGAGTCGGCCACAACACTAGCTTGTTTATTGACTAAAACGTGTTGTGACTGGACAACTGTATCATTTTGTGCAAGTCCCTTATCTTCGACCTTGACACCAATTTCACTGCTTTCAGCAATTACCATAATTTCACTTGCAACATTTCGAACACTTTCCTCCGTTCCCTCATCTTCAACGTTAAAAAGACCATTCAATACATCACCATCAATAAATTGATCTACAGCCTGCTTTTCGTTACTTTTCTTTCCATTGATACCTGTTTTCGACCTAGCTATCGCAGTCCGTGTTTTGTCTACCTTTGTTTCAATTTTCTGTAGCTTTTCGTAAGACTTTTGGCTAAGCAGAAAGTCGTACGCTTCGTCCTTGAAAAATGGCGACACGCCGCATTCCAGCATAATGTAGCCATCTTCCGTTGCCAATTTTACCTTTGCCACCGGAAAGTCTGTCACGTTTTGACTTACAACTGACGACAAAACAACTCGTTTCCCTGTGAACGAACTAGGCTCTACTATTTTACTTGAAACCACATCCATAAATGCACCTGTATCCAGCAAATAACTACCAGGCTTTCCATTAATTGTGCATGTCTTACATAACTGGCTTTCCACCGAGTGTGTACCACTTTTACCTTTAAAAGAGCTAACCTCCTTTCCACTGTGTACACTAGGCAATTGAGTACATACATTTCCCACTGAGGCTTTGGTACCATTGTTGGGACAATCCCTTTTCAAATGCGAGCTCGAGCTACAAATGTAGCACTTACGTGGCTCGTCCGCCTTTAAAGGCGCTCTCCTACCAGACTGATTATTGTCGTTAGCTTGCGGCCTTGCTTGCGCATTGTAAGCCGAAGCTGTAGTACCATTGCTCGTACCATTATTACCTGAACCATTTCTAGTACTATTGCTATTGTTACCATTGTTACTGTTCCCATAGTTACTAGTACCATTCCCTTGGTTGCCTCCACCATTTTGCGAATTACCACTCCCTCCATTGTTTCTGCTACCTTGACTACCTTGATAACCATTACCATTCCGATACCTGCCATAACCATTACCATTGTTACCTCCTCCACGGTAATTATTTCTGCCCTGTGATCCGCCATTTCCATTGTCAGAACCACTCCCCTGTCTTAGAACTGCTTCTTGGCGATTAGCGCAGTAATCGTCTGCAAGCGAAGCTAAGTTCAAAACAGATTCTTGTTTACCCTTATCAATAAGCCATACTCTTATCGGACTTGGTACCTTATTCAAAAAGTCCTCTATTAAAACCTGCTGGAACAATTTTTGGAAAGAATCCCCACAATCAAGTTCCTTAACCCATTCAGTACCCAGTGTTGTCAAAGTGTGAGCAAAATCTAAGTACGTTTGTTTATCAGTTTTTTTTGCTGACCTAAACTGGTTATGTAAACACTGCTCTGTAACATTAAATCTTACTTTAAGAGCTTTCACACACAGATCAAACTTTGCAAAGTCATCATCAGAAAGACGCATGAGTGTTTCCCGCGCTTTCCCTGTTAACAAAGATAACAATCGGAAAGGCCACTCTTCTTTGTTAAAGCCCATCCTATCACAAATTCTAGTAAAACCAGACAAGAAAACTAATATGTTGTCTTCCTTCTCCCTGAAGGGTTGGCACAACTTCGACATGTCATAACGTTTTTCTTGTTGTACAGACTCTGTTTTTACCTTTAATTGTTCTTGCTTAAAGGACAACTCTCTTGCCTGCATTTCATCATTATGCTGCCTAGCATTTTCGCTAATACGCAGCTCATGCTCCTGTTTCTCCCTCGTTAATCTATCTTCCCGTTCCCACCTCTCTCGTTCTAGCTCTGCCTCCCTTGCAAATTTTTCTCTTTCAATTTCGTCCTCCCTCTCTCTTAATTCTTTTTCCCTTGCTAATTTTTCCCTTGCTAATTCGTCCTCCTTCTCTCTTGAAGCCTCCTCCCTTCTTAATTCTGCTTTTCTTACACTTATCCTTTCCCTCTCTAATTCTTTTTCTTGTAATTCCCTCTGTTTTTCTTCATTTATTACCCTTTTAGCCTCCTCTACAGTTTTAACTGCTTCTGCTAAATCATCAGCCAACAAAGTTTCTCCCTCCAACCCACCTTTAAACATAGCCAGAATTTCACTTTTTTTCCTAGGCGCATGCAACCCTAATTCCTCGCACACAGCTTTCAAATCAACCACAGTTTTATCACTAAGCAACTCCATTGTAAAATTACTTAATTACCTAAGCAACCAACAATAAAAAAAAATAGCACCAACACGCACAACAGTTCCCGCAAGCTTTAAACAACACTTTTTTCCCAAACGCCCTAATACCAAGGTGTAAAAAAAGTTTGCCACAGCTCACCTGTTGCCGCGTTGTGGAGACGCTGCCAAGACGACTTCTACATCCAAACTGACGAACCCAGGCTTGCACTGACGATGACTTCAAACCCTATTTCGCTTCTTCCATTACCGGAATTCGCCGAAATATTCCTTCTCACACGACAAAGTGCAGCATTACCGCCCACTCTCGCTGATAGGAATGTTCTCCGTCCCTCGTCCAGTCGCAATCTTGTCTGCCAGCTCAGCTTTTCCGTCTCTTGACTCGTCTTTCTTGAACAGCAGGAAGCCCCTTTAATCTTCCTCCCTCGATGGTTGCCGCCAAAGTCGAAATTCTGCCACGGAAAGTGAACACACTGAGTTGGAGAAGCTCACCACTACCATCTAAGTTGACATTACCGCCGACTTTCGATGCAGCTGTGCCCCTTTAACGTGAAAGTCCGGATGTAAGCCCAAACTGCTGGTTTCTTCGACGTGTAAGCCCAGCTTGACCGCTGTCACCAATGTATTTACTTTACACTTGATGCAGACGCAATTTGCTTCACCACTGCCAATGTAGACACAAAGGCAGCACCCTGACCGTTGAAACTCGAACAAATCGACATGAACTTCAGCTGCTTCCTCGACGTGAAAGTACGGCTACACCGCTGCCACCAATGTAATTTCAAGGGTTCACTGCAGACTTGTTAAATTCAAACTTCTTTACTTCCTCCTTAGACATAACGCAATTTACAAAAATAAACATTTAACAATCCGCACATGAATCGAGAAATTGTCCAACAAGACAGTTCGTGCATAGAGTTCTGTCCTTGTTGCGTTCTTGTTGGGAAAGACCTCCTTTCGCGCCAAACCATCTTCAATATAAGGGCCAGTTCTCGCTACAAAATATGGAAACACTTTCCGTAAAAGGAACGGACGTGTCTCTCACGTGGAACAATAACCAAAAACCCGGCATTCGAAAGTTGGCCAATGTTTCTTTTCATCGTTGAGTCGAACACCATAATTAGCTCTAATTATAGTCATTAGGTAATTACGGTCAAGTCAGCAAGCAAGAGATGGCAACTTTACAACATGCACTGTTAGCACCTAGTTATTCAGATCTTGGTAGTTGTATACAGGCACTCCTGGGAACTAAATTTCTACTGTGAAATCACTCATAGGGGCCCCGCTTACCATGAGGCCCTAGTATCCCCCCTCCCCATCCCCAATAAAATTTTTGCCAAGTGTTTGCAGATAAAACTGTGATACATTCCATAAGCCCAAGAAATAATTGTTAGACATTGTAAACAAAGAAATTTATATTTAGTTTTTTTGGGGATGCGAGGGGGAATGACATTGCGGCAGGCCGTGGCCAAAGGGGTCTAACAGGTATTGCCGATTTCCAAATGGCCAGTCAGCCATTACGTGCCTGGTTTTTTCTTTACGTAAAGACTCTTGAGTATGTATTGTAGACTAGCAACAATGCTGAAGTTGTGGTCACCCATCCAGATAGCAAGGATCCACGTAACGCCTTGCAACAAGAACTTAGAGCTAATTTGAGTAACATGCTTCTCTACATGCATTCTTTTCTTTTTTTGTTATTATTTTCTTCTTTCATCATCACAGCTTTTTATTGTCAGCTTCATGTCCCATTAAAACACACCTTTGCACGCTTTTGTTGCAGTTAAAGGCGTCGATGATTCATTCAAAA
>JAHWFP010149859.1:0-11058 GCA_023313725.1 Lithobius niger
TTTAATGTGTCAAAGGTGTTAAATTTGCTGAATATGATTTGTTTTGCAGGGTTCCGAGGGATAACGCACCCCCCTCCCCTTTATTAGATCCCTTAGCTGATTTTTTTTTGCCCCTCACAAACAGAATTTCTGGGTGCTCTACCGATTCTTTTTAATTGCCGACGGGTCCCTTGTCCTAGTTACGACACTAATTGCTTACCTTTTGAAAGGTACACAGCCTATGATATAAATGAGCTGCACATGATATGTACTAAACTTATAGTTCTTTGTGCAGTAGTCCTATCACCCCCCAACCCCTCGTGCAATCTGTATGTACTGTATAATACGCTTAGGTTGGGCAAGCAAATTCATCATTATGAATTATGCACTACAATGAAAGAGGGCGATGCGACCGTCAATGTCAAACAAACAGGTGTGGCCTGTAACAATCAATAACAATCGAAATATTGCTTTAATAATGCTACCTCTTAGAGCAGACTTGAAGAGTTTCAAAGTTGGTTCTGTAACAATCACTGCATGCACGACCGTTGTTGGATTTATTGCGCTTGGTGTCAGAACGGAGAAACGGGTAATTGAGCGTCCTCCATTGAAAAAAGACAAATCAGCAGGGGTTAAAATGGAGGGGGAGCAGGGATGGGGACGCGGATGGGGAATCCCAGTCGGGGACGGGGGAGGCGGTGCGGGACGAGAAAGGGGTTGGGGGGGGGGATGGGGGAAAATCAGACCATACAACTGGGTAGGCCGCAAGGGGGTTCGGAGGAGGAAGCAGGGGGAGCCTTTTCATTCCATACTGCCCACTACAGTATTTCGCTCAGGTATGCGGGAACCGGCTAGACCGGCGTATGTTACGCCAGGGGTACAGCTAGTTACTATATATTACGTGAGACAAAGAGTTACTTATACGCTAAATTTGAATAGGACATTTACTTCAATAACATGTAATTCGGAGGATAATTTTGTAACCCGTTTGTCAAGTTGATGAACGGTTTAGAAATAACAAGGCAAAAAAGTTTTTTGGCGCCATTTTGGCCGCCTTCCTGGATTTTCGCCAGACTTTAATATGGCCTTTTTTTTATATATATATAACGTTAATCTGAATATAACCAGTAATCAGTTTGTGCTCAATGTGATACACGGTTTGGAAGTTACAGGTTAAAGACCGTTTTTTTGGACGCCATTTTGTGTGGCCCATCTTGAATTTTCTGCGGTCCTTGAATGGGATCTAACTTGAAGGGAATGACTTTCGGATTATTATTGGCAATTGGTCCGCGTTTAAATAAATACAGATGCAAACCAAAGGCAAACCAAAGGCCGAGGCCCTACCGCTGAGCCATACTAACGCGGCCAAAAGGAAATGTCCGTAGCAGCATTTAACGTAAACATACACTTTCCAATTGCCACTGGAGGGATGCTTATTTGCCGCGCCACACGCCAAGTGAAACGAATGGAACACACAAATCAAGCGTGAAACAAGGATTAAATAGACAGGGCGGAAAGACAATCGGCTCAGAAGGATTAAATAAATACAGATGCAAACCTATTTACGTTGCCTTTTGGACTTAAATGTCCGACTGGCTGAGCGAGGAATCGAATCTGAGCGTGGGTTCGATTCCCCACTCAGGCAGCCTGACATTTGAGTTCCAAAGGCAACGTAAATAGGTTTGCATCTGTATTCATTTAATCCTTCTGAGCCGATTGGCTTTCCGTCCTGTTTTGGTCTGTGTTTAATCTGATAAAGGATTTAAAAGTTATAAGACAAAACTTGTCTTTTTTTACGTAATTATGGGGAGACATCTTGGATTTTCATAAAGATTAAAAAGGATCTTTTTTTAATGAAAAGTCTGTTCAAGTTAGAATATTATCTGTAAACAGTTTGTGTACAACCTCATCAGTGGTTTGAAAGTTACATGGTAATATACGTGTTCTTGGATACTCTTTCGCCCCGCCATCTTGGCTTATCAAAAACTTGGATAGCATTTTTTTCGATAAACTCCGAATATTTTTTTTATCATTTTATATTTAATCTGATAACTGGTTTAGAAGTTATACAAGGCAAAAACAGTTTTTGGACGCCATTTTAGGCGGCCGTCTTGGATTTTTATAATACTTAATGGAACATTATTTGAAGCAAATGTAATTCTGATAATTATTCGTTACTGTCTTTTTTAAGTGGGATGAACTCCTTCGAACTAAAAGGGCAAATATGTTTTTTTGGATGCCATTTTGGGCCGCCACCTTGGACTTTCACAAAACATGAGGACATTTTTTTGTGAAAGATAATTGTAAAATATTATCTGAACATAGTTTGAGTTCAATGTAAAGTAAAGTAAAGATGATACACAGAGCCCACATGTGAGCATTACAGTGTACATAAAACATAAAATACCCCAAATAAACACACAAATATTACGAATTATGGCTACAGTTAGGTTTTTGCCGGAGCCCCCTGCACTTTGTAGAGAAAGCAGCCAACGTAGATGTTTCCGCTACGCAAGGAGGTAGGGAGTTCCAGTCCACAACAGCTCTTGGATAAAAAAAAATACTTGAAGTAGTCGATGCTACACTGAAACCTTTTGATCTTCTGGGAATGATCATATTAGGAAATGAAATTTGGAGCCCGACAGAACTCTCCAGAATAGATGAAGATGAGCCCATGTTTGATTTTGTATAAAAGTCTAAGACGGTCCTCCCACCTCCTCTGGCTTAGAGTTGAAAATTCCAGATCCCACATGAAGTCAGTAACACAGACATCATTTTTGTATTTGCCGTAATGAATCTAACGACCCGTCTCTGAACCATTTCCAACTTATCAATGTGATCCCTTGGCCATGGATCCCATGCTGCTGCGGCATACTCAAGAAGTGATCTAACCATTGCAAGATAGGCAGACTTCTTCGCGTCACAAGTGAAATCCCAAAGGATACGTCAAAGAAATCTTAGTCATTGGGAAGCCTTGCCATTGATATTGTTGATACGAGTGTCCCATCGTCAGCTTGTACAGTAACCCCCAAACATTTTATTGAATGGCTTCTTATTGGCTTTTTATTGAATGGCTGGCCACAGATAGTGTAGTCAGCAGAGATCAGAGACTGACTTCTGATGAAACTTACATAAAAGTTTTAGCTGGCTGTACCTGCATGGCCCATCTCTCACATCAGTCACTGATTCTGGTGAGATCCCGTTGAATTGCACTACGATCCATAGTACTGGCGATCTTGCGTAACACATAGTCGTCATCAGCAAACAAGTAACCATCAGATTCAAGTTCATCAAACATATTTTTAATTAATAAACAAAAACGGAATGTTAAATGTTTAGAGTAAGGGTCTAAAAGTCAAAACCTAAAAGGAACACGGACAAGCTTTGACAGTCAGGGTCTAGGTTTAATTTTGTCAGTAAGAGGCTGATAAGCATTAGACCCTTACTACCCCGTGGATTAGCTTAGTTCTAGTCTATTCGGACAGAACGTGTGTTTGAACGGTTGTAGCTGGTTTTCTTTGTTCTTAGAATATTGTTATGGAACTTTAAGAACAGAATTTTCTTGTGAAGTTTGGCATTTTGTCTTTTGATGCTTTAGAGTTTTTTATTATATTTCGTAGATTTATGGTAGATTTATGGTAGATTTATGGATTTATTAATGCTCTCCGTTGCGAATATACTGTCATGTTACTAAATCGAAAAATAATTTTCAACATAAAGCAAAGCAGGACACATATACCATATACTACCACTAGATTATCACAAGCGTCTTTGTAGGAGGATTACAATTTTTCGTCAAAATGTATTTGTTGCTGGCCACCGGGTAGTAAAGGTCTAAAGCTTACCAGCTTCTTACTGACAAAATTTTACACCTAAACCCTGACTATCAAAGCTTGTCCGTGTGCCTTCTAGGTTTTGACTTTTAGACCCTTACTCTAAACATTTAACGTTCCGTTTTTGTTTACCAATTCGTGTTACTTTTAGAATTGCAGCTAAACTGTAAAACAGTGCAGTTGACCCTAGGTCGACCCTTACTAACACTGGCTATCGCCAGTGTTAATAATAGAAACAAATCCTTTCATCTTCAATCTAGGTCTTACCAGTGGAGGATGTGCAAGTGATCTGGGGGCGAACTGGGTAGCCGGTTTGAGTCTGGATCATGCCACTCCGACGAAACTTAAATTCATAAAGGTGGCTTACTGAACTATGTTATTTTTAGTGTATGATTTTCGCTGTTGGCTAATTACCAATATTCCTTAAAACAATGTAAAACAATCAATTTGGTCGTTTAGAGTTCCTTAACCACTGAACCACTTAACCAATTAGAAAATGCCTTATGGAAAGGGCACATCTACAAAGCAATATCTGTAAAATGAACTAAGAACCAGCGTTATAGGACAAATGGTTTGACCTGTAGAGAGGACAGACGAAAGGTACATCCCCAAAACAACAATAGCAGCAACAACTCCAAGAACAAGAAGTTGTCTATTTGGCCCCTCTCTGTATCTCGGGTTTGGCTCGACCAAATTTCAAAATTGTTGAACTGCAGACAAGCCTTGGCTAGTCGAGGGTAGATTCCAAATTTGGTTTAAAGATGTTTACTTTGACGGAGTTATAAACTCTCAGTGACACAGCGCTCCTAGGTTAACCCTTACTAACACTGGCTATCGCCAGTGTTAATAAAAATCAGAAACAGCACAGATCCTGACACTGGTCCCTGTGGAACATCTGACTTTACAACAACACTCTTGGAAAGTTCTCTATCCACAAGGACACGTTGGCATCTTCCTTAAAGAAAGGAGCGGAACCAAGAAACAACACCTTCCAACCCGTAGGAGCTAAGTTTGTTTAAGAGATGCTGGTGAGCCACTCTATCGAAAGCTTTTTGGAAGTCGATGCCAATCACATCCACCTGTGCACCTCCTTGAACGTCTTGGCTGATTTCATTGATAAGGCTAACCAACATTAACTCCGTAGATGCCTTAGGTCAAAAGCAAATTGCCTAGGAGAGAGCAAGTTGTTTGCATTGAGAAATTTCATCATGTGACTAACAATAACATGTTCCAAGAGCTTGCACAAGATAGAAGTGAGCGAGACAGGGCGATAGTATAAGGGATCATTTCTGGATGCAGTTTTGAAAATAGGCACCACAACAGCTTTCTTCCAGGCAAGTGGAACAGTCTCGACTCGATACACTTTATTGAAGATATCTGCAAGATAGAAGCAGCTAACATCAGCATTCACAGTAAACATTTTAGCAGATATACCATTAGGGCCAGCTGCACCATTTTGTTTCAGATCATAAATGAGAGCTCTAACACACCCTGGAGTAACATTCCTCAGCATCAGTTTGCTTACAGTCTTCTCTGGAAGCGTTGAAACTGAGGAGCTGTCATGGAAAGTAAAATTTCCTTCAAAAATTTTGTTGAGTGCGTTTCCTTCTTATAGGGCTCGGTAAACACGCAACCATCATGGGACCGTAGAGTTGGGATTCCCACCTCATCATTGCTATAAAGTCTAGCGTAAGACCAGAATTTTCTTGGGCATCTTTGGTAGTCACCACAAATCTCTCTGATGTATACTTCCTTTTTACGTTTCATCTCTTCAGCAACGTTTTTAGAGAGCAACTTAATCTCCTCTCATAGTTCACTGCTACTTAACTTGGCATAGGCTTTTCTCCTCTGGGTTTTCTGTCTGATAAGTCTGGCAATCCCCCTATCTTGCCATGGTTAGTTATTTCGTTGCAAGCAGGTACTTCCTCGTTTTAGACAGCAGGTAGATCTCTGGTGCAATGCAGCAACATTTCATCCACACTTAAGTTGGTTTGCTTGAAGGCCTCGTAACATTTTTCCAGCTTAGTGATAATACTATCCTTGTTTGCTTTCTTGTAGTTGAATTGGCTGGCAATGGTTATCGCCGGAAGAGTAGGAGATAGATGTCAGTGCCTCCCAACAAATTGGTAACAACCAGATCAAGGGTTGATTTTGCTCCAGCAGTTACTCGAGTTGGGAAATGCACAAGCTGTTCAAGACCAGTTCCATTAAGGAGATTTTAGATTTCACCTTCCATCATTGCGGACACATTTCCACCGTCCCCTCTACAACATCGAGTCCAGTCAAAGTTTCTGGCATTATGATTACCAGTAATGACCAAAAAATTCACCTTGTATTTAAAGTACAGTGTTTGGTCCTGTAGTGAGGAAATAAATAATTGGTCCTCTTCTGGTCTGTATGCAGCGGCAAAAGCGATAGTAACTGATCCCAGCTTACTAACACACCAACATACTTCGTGATTGTTCTCGTTAAATGTTTCTCCCCAACTTTGGAATACGGGTATTTACAGCGAGCATAACGCCACCACTACGTGCGTTACGGTCCCTTCTGTATGCGACAAAGTTTGCAGGCAAAAATTCCGAGGATTTTATACTTTCGTCGAGCCAAGCTTCAACACAAACCACAATGTCAGGGTCTTCACTAATCAGCAATTCGTCAAGTCGGTGCTCTTTATTTTACACACTCCTAAAGTTACCAAGAAGTAGTTTGATTTTTGGGATCGTCATATTAGGTTTCTATCAGTTGGTATAAAACTATAACGTACGTGATCTTCCAAAGTTCAAAGATAAACCTATAAACTTTCATTCGAATCGGCTCGCGCATTTGGCCATGACGGCGTGACCAACGGATTCCTATCGTTTTTGCTTTAGTTATTCATTGTAGTCATTATTAGCATGAAAAATCAAAATTTATTATTTTCTTATAATCTTTAGGTCTAAATGAGGCTAAAAGTTCCAGAGACGTGAAGGCTACCTACCAAAAAAAAAATAATCCAGTATCTTTCCGTAAAAACTTTGGCCTGTAGGCTTAACGAGAACAACAATAACAAGTAGACGTCTCAGATTCCCAGCAACAAGAAGGGACCGGAAATATAGGTATACTGGATGTGTCTGACAAAAGGAATATTTGTAACCGAGTTGTTAAAATATTGTCTGAAATCATCATGATGGTACAGGCCAAGTTTCGTGATGTAAAAAGAATTTTTTATGTTTATAATAATGGCAATATTCTTCTCTTTAATACTAATTTATTTATTAACACTAAATTTATTTGTTAATGTATTAATAATATTTATTCAATAAGTTTATTTATTTATTAGTTAATATTAAATTTATCAATTAATGTTAAAGTAATACTATTCATCGTAATTTATTAATTTAATACTTGCTTCTTAATATTAACTAATACAGCTAAATTTCCGTTTCTTTAACCTCATTATAGCCTAATGTATATTGGTCCAGAGTTGGAGATCTGGAGTTCAGACTCTCCCGGGTGCCAGTTTGTTGCAAACTGACGTTAATTCGTATGGAAAATTAGCAGTGATTATGATAGGGTCGAATTATCATATTGGTCTATAGTATCCACTGCCTATCCTGAGTTCGCCCCAAAACGAACATAGATAATCGATTGTATGTTTTTAGTAGCAGAGTGCCTTGTTGATATCCAAAATGGTTACAAAAACAATGGCGGCCGTCGATTAAAGCCGCCCCCTCCAGGAAGATGTAGTCGCTCATAAGATACCTGCAGGACTCAAGATACGCCGAGCACATAGGAGTGACCAATTCAAAGATTCGAGTTCAGCTCCCGGACTCACGATGGCACGTGAATTTTTTTAGTCATAATTGCTGCTCACTTAGTTGTTTACATTGCTGGCTCCAGGCCCGGACTGGTCATAGTGCCGGGTGCCAATGGCACATGGGCTCTTGAGTAGATTCTTAAGGGAGCCCTTTAGTTTATGTAGTTACAAGTGAAATTTTTGTTGTTGTTGTTGAATTAATGTTTTTCCCGTTGGACTTTCCTGGTTGATCTGCAAGTTTGGTCCCTCCCCTGATCATTTCAAAGCAGCATCAAACCTATCATACTCCATGCTTCAAATGACTTCCCGCCCTCTACCCCTTCCACTCCTGCGAATTACGTTTGGGGACCCTTTACGTCGTACTGGCACTTGGGCCCCAAGATTTCCAATCTGGACCTGGTTGGATCCATCGTGTTTTTCTTCCATTTAAATGGACGTGTTGTTGGCTGCAGCATTGAGTTACTGCTCATAGTTTTAACGTTGTGTTTTTTTTTTTGTGTGTACAAGGTCCGTAAATTAGAACTGAAAATTTAAATTGCTTGTTCAATCATTATCTTGGTTGATTCGTGCCAGTCAGAGGGCATCTTGGAACTATTAATTCTCTTCTCTCACAAAATAATTGTGAAGATTTTTTCGTTTAATGGGTGAAATAAGGGACCGGTCATTGTTTATGGCGGGGTGAAGGAGGAGGAGCCGCCGAAGGAAATAAAAATGTGACCACCAAATTTCCGATGATCCCCCCTTCGAGACCCTGACAAATATCTTGACCCCCCCCTTCCCAAAAAATCCTCCCAGAAGCTGATCCCCCATTTCATGACCCTCCACCCCCCCCCCCCCCCCGGCGATAAATAATGACTGGTCCCCAAGTTATTGAATTAGTGCTGTTAGTGACTACAACTTCACCTGGTCTTTCTGTACCAATTGGCAGAACAATTTAGCAACGGATAATAAACAGGAAAATGCATTTCGAACTCCAATGCGTACGTCCTCAAAACCCCAACACACGTGTGCTGATGTCGAAAACGCTAAACGGAAAATAGAAATATCCACGTTGTATTTGACCTATAATTACAGTTATTACGGACGGACAGGTGTCATCCCTGTCGTCCTACATCAAATGTAAACCGTTTTAGATCTTGACTCACTCAGCACAAGTGACACTGAATGCAATGGCAATTCAATAACACGTTTAACATAACCCGTCAACTTGTTTACCTGTTTTTAAAACTTGTTGCACGTCAAAGTGGAACTTTGATAAGTACTTTTTTGACAGCTATAGGAAAAAAACGAGAAAAAAACCTTGCTTAACATGACCGTGTTGCTGTACCTATAAAGGATATAGTAAAGGATATTCTGTTCAATAACAGCGTGTGTCCACCCCAAAATCCAGCTTTCCAATTTGTTTCTTCTCTAAGATCACGAGATTATAAAAGGGCGCACTCCATCTTACCATGGAGCCGTCTACATCCGTCTTATAAATATACTAGCATCGTACTCGGCTTCGCCCGGGGATTTGTTTGACCCGTGGTTGTTTCCCAGTATTTGCCTGCAAAAGAAACACGATGGATTCAACCAGGTCCAGATTGGAAGTCTTGGGGCCCAAGTGCCAGTACGACGTAAAGGTTCCCCAAACGCAATTCCCAGGAATGGAAGGGGTAGAGGGCGGGAAGTCATTTGAAGTACGGAGGTTAAGGGAGCAACCACGTAGTATGATAGGTTTGATGCTGCTTTGAAATAATCATGGGAGGGACCGAACTTGCAGATCAACCAGGAAAGTCCAACGGGAAAAACAATAATTCAACAACAACAACAAAAATTTCACTCGTAACTACATAAACTAAAGGGCTCCCTTACGAATCTACTCAAAGAGCATTGGCACCCGGCACTATGACCAGTCCGGGCCTGAAGCCAACAATGTGAACAACTAAGTGAGCAGCAATTATGACTAAAAATTGACGTGCCATCGTGAGTCCGGGAGCTGAACTCGAATCTTTGAATTGGGCACTATTATGTGCTCGGCGTATCTTGAGTTCTGCAGGTATCTTATGAGCGACTACATCTTCCTGGAGGGGGCGGCTTTAATCGATGGCCGCCATTATTTTTGTAACCATCTTGGATATCCCTGCCTGATCGTTCGCTGCAACAGTCGATTTTTGTTTGTGTAACTCTCCCCCTTTCCGCCAATCCTCTCCCTCCCCTCTCCTCCTTTTATCCCGTCCTCTGCCTCTCCTCTTGGTTTCCTTCCCTTCCTCCTCTTTACTATACGTAGTTGTGCATGACGTCATGTAATACTTGCACTTGAGATTACCACGGTGTTTGGTTAGAAGGATAATTGTTAGAGCAAATTGTTATTCGAGGCAACAATGTGCAAATTTCAACTTCTTTTCAGGGCAACAACGTTCCAGTCTCAACTTCAAGCCAAAGAATTGACACACTCGCACGATTTCATTGGTCCCCTTCCGGGGGTCGTTGCGCTTGCTTCATTTCTGCTATGAGACTTTGGTTTATAATGTAAAGAAGATAGCAAGAACAGGAATGTATCAAGAATGCACCTAGCACGTAACGGTTAATGCCCCAAGTTTCCAAAAAAGACCGGCCTTTGAAAGCAGTGATATCATTCAACCATGGAAACGCCGCCAAGGTTAATCCTATTAGCCAGCAAACTTGGCGCATTGCCCTCTTTTTAATTTTTTTTTTTGAGCCAGGAGTGATTAAGGTTATCTGCAAATACGACGAATTGAATAAATGTGAATGTCAGAGCTACAGGATTTTACAGTTCTAAGTCCAACGTGTTTCAGCAGTCTGAGAAAATAGTCAGGCAAAGAAATTATAAAAGAGGGCAGTGCGCCAATTTTTCTGCCTAACAGGATTAACTTTGGCGGCCTTTCATTGTTGAATGATATCACTACTTTCCAAGGCCGATCCTTTTTAGAAACAAGGCGGCTTCTCTTATACCAGTTTTGGTTTTGGGTGGATATCGCAACCTTCGTAAGACTGAACGTACCAAAGGTCATACAGTCTTAGCTTCATCTGTCTTCTTTTTTTCTGGAGGAATTTTATGCCTATAAATTTTCACATTTAGTCTGGTTGCCAAATGGAATTTTTAACCTAAACCTGGAAGTTAAGGTCCGCCCAATGTTGTATGGTGTTTTGTGTTTCTTCAAGGCATGCTTAATGAAATTCTGCAGGGTGCCACTATGTCACCCTTCAGCAAATTTAAATATTCAAGATGGCGGCCAAGATGACTAAAAAATCATATATGGGCCATATCCTCGCTTATAGAACAGACAGGATAATCATTTTGGTGTCTAATACTATGTTTTCAGGGTCAGGAAAGACTAATAATGGATTATCTTGTTGATAAAATATACGACCTTGTTTTTTAGGGGCTGGTGTCATATAGTCACTGTTCGATTTTTCGCTCATTTTCAACTTTCAACTGCTATTCTG
>JAHWFP010149859.1:12543-25588 GCA_023313725.1 Lithobius niger
GTCGAGCAGAGTTGTTTGCAGGTTTATTGATTTGTCTATTGATTCAGGTGCTGCAGATGTAGGGCCTTCGGGCTTTGTCGAGCAGAGTTGTTTGCAGGTCTATTGATTTGTCTATTGATTCAGGTGCTGCAGACGTAGGGCCTTCGGGCTTTGTCGAACAGAGTTGTTTGCAGGTCTATTGATTCGTCTGTTGATCCAGGTGCTGCAGATGTAGGGCCTTCGGGCTTTGTCGAGCAGAGTTGTTTGCTGGTCTATTGATTTGTCTGTTGGTCCAGGTGCTGCAGACGTAGGGCCTTCGGGCTTTGTTGAGCAGAGTTGTTTGCAGGTTTATTGATTTGTCTTTGATTTGATTTGACAAGTATTTTAGGATAAGTAAAAACTCCTTTTATGGTTAAAATATCGTGTTTACTTTTATTCAAAAATACTAACTTGAATTTTAGCTCACTTTATCACACCAGAACCAGGAATCGAACCCAAGTTCATTGCTTTAACCCCCAAAAGGAAACATGGAAATACACAAAGTCACTGTAACCAACTAGAGGTAATCGAAGGAAGTAAGGAAACATACCCATCTGAAAAACAAAGTCATCAAGGGGCCATACCCTGGACCGTCCGATTGCTGCATGTTCATAGATTTGCCAGCCACAATAATGTCCATGCACACTACGGTTATCTACATTGACATCCCGCAAATAGTGGCTGATAAAAATGATGCAGCTCTTCTACTTGCCCACCAACAAGAACTCCTCTAAGGGAATTCTTACAGTGAATGTCCATGAAGATGACAAAGCTCACTGGCCTGGACCGAAGAAGACTGTGTTGACCATTTCGAGTCTGAGTATGCAATCTTAATCAGATCACAAATACATGATGCCACAGTCCTTGGTGAAACTAGCTGGTAAGTAGGGAGTGCAGAATCTTTGTTGATCTTGACGAAGAATGAACACAGTGCCTAATGGGGTCCCTCTGAACTCTTGCAGCTTTGACAATAGCTTTATAGACCGCGTGAAGTAAAACTAGAGCACTCTAACAGGACACTGAACTTTTTCACTCTTGGAAGGTTATGCCACTGGAGTGAGAGCCTTGTGGACGATGAAGCCCGAGGGCTCATTGGGTCTTTGACTCTTTGCGTGAAAGTTCGGCAGATGAAGAAATGTAACCTTCGACTAATCTCGAGTGAAGCAAAAGAACTTTTGTTCTCTGGCCAGAGACACAATTTCTCCAGTGTTCTGCAAAAGATGAAAGAACAATGCCAGATGGAGGAGCTAAAAAGATGCCGAGACAGACACTGAAGCACAAGGGTCAAATCACCCTCCAGACACAACCATCAAATATGAGGTCACTAGATTCCAAAGGCCTTAATAATCTTGGTAACAACCGGGTAGGCGATTGTTGAGGTGTTCCCGGCCAACATCAGCACAAAGGCAATTCTCGACCTGCACCTTTGATGGATGCGCGCGACAAACCCGAATGGAATAAGTGTTCAAGAAAAGTGTCCGCCTGACCTGAGGGATTGCACGGGTCCATGGCGTTCTCTCTGCACCAATCCGTCCACTTCTTCCACTTTGCCTCACACTCTTCAATAGTGGAGCCCCAATGACAGTGGAGGATCCGCAAAGTAACAGCAGAAGCCTGACAAGTGAAGGGTGTCCCCTCAACGTCTCCAGGCTGTGAAGATGGTGGATCTGAGGGCTTGGATGAAGAGTCTTGCACCCGTGCTGAGTTAACAGGGCCAGACGGAGATAAAGAGATATGGAGTCCTCCTTCATGAGTTCCAGAAGATTGACGTACCAAAGGGTGAACGTTCAAAGTAGTGCGATTGAGATGAACTCGACTCCCGAAGCTTCTTGATGACTAGTTGGAGCAGGCAGAACGTAGGAAAGAGATTGGAGGACATTTCTTCCATGACAGACTGAGGCTGTCCATTGCCTACGCCCGTTTGTCTGGCAGATATGGGAATACAAAGTTGGGCAGTAGATGGTTCCTTCTGGTGGCAAAAAGGTCGATATATAGGGGGTTCCCCTTCGTAGGAAGTTCGACTTGCACACCAATGGACGTAACTTCCACTCTGTCGTTGGCACCAAGCTCTTCCATGGCAACTCGTCCGCAAGCACGCTGAGTTTCCCTGCGATGCGACAAGCTAGGGTTTGATATTGGCCTGCAGGTAGAGGACGAATAGGTTTGAGACTTCCTGATAAAGGGACTTGGAATGAGTCCCCCCTCCTCTGTGTATGCATGCCACCACCTCTGTGAATGTATGTTGTCTGACATCACCATGACCCTGGAGCGTTGAAGTATTGGAAACCACATGCAGACTGCATTGAAAATGGTCCGTAGTTCTAGGGAGTCAATGTGCAATCCCCTTTCCTCTGCAGACCAAACACCTACACAAGTCCTAGATCCCAAATGGGCTCCCCAGCCCTCACTGGAAGCAGTGAGGGAGAAGCGATGCCATGGAATCCAGTTGAGCAACCAGGCTGCTGAGATCCCTCACCGTGAGTTTGTCTTGGCCCAAGATGTCCGGAATCGTATCCTTCCGATTGATGATTCTGTCAGTTGACGAACGCACTAAGAAGGAGACCAGGTCGAACTCTACGCCGAGGAAAATAAAAATAATAAGATTATGTCAAGCTCGAGATGGGCCTTTATTCCAGCCCGTGCCACTTGGAAAAGGGTGATTCTTCTGGTGGTTATACTGTTGCCTGTTATGCTGCAAGTCAATTCCCTTGTGGACGATTTCCTCTTCTGGCTTGATGAAATTGACCTTTGCCCTGTTAAGCAGGTGGGGAAATGGAATTTGAGGGAACCAAAGATGCTTTTAGGAAGCAAAGAAGCTCTTTCCATCAAGAAGCTTTTGGCACCACGACATGGTCGGAGGGTGACTGGGCTTAACCTTCTTCAACTCGGGGGAAAAAAAGAGGAGTTGACCATTGAACAACTTATCGGGCAGATGTAATGGGTAGTTAACGAAGCATGTCACGGAATCTTTGAGAACAGCCACCGCAGATTGGCCTTTTATCTGTGAAGGTCTTTTATCTGTGAAGGACCGAGTTGAAAAGTAAATGAACCTCCCACCCCAAAGCTTCTGTCTAGAATTCAGAAGACTTCTTCATTAAGGTAAGGGAACGTTCCTCATATGAACATTGGCGGATAAAAACTACTTCAGGGCCGCAGAATAAATGAGGGCCGTCAATGAGTTAGCTGAAATGCCCGCACGTGGAATACATGGATCATCTTCATACCGAGGCATCAAAATTCTGATGTGATTCTGAGGCACTAAATTAAAATCAAGCTCCATCTCTATTTCCTTGGTGACACATTCTGACTCCCTGAAAGTGCTGTATAGTCTGGTCCGATGCTTGTCAACTTTGCTCACCTGAAACGCAAACGGGGACTTGCTCGGATCTAGGGGGAGAAGTGCTCTGACAGACAAAGCTTTACCCTTATCCTGTAGTAGAGATGTCAAAACAAAAATATAACTGCAGAAGATGAAGAGGTGCGCGACCAGACGACCCGGGCACTTTTGCAGAAAAGTTCAGGGATAAAGCGAAAAATCATAGCTACTGCACGAGCGCACTCGATCTTCTCCGGGGAGTCTTGCATGTCGGAAGCAACCGATTCATGGTCCTGGTCATCCAAAAGTGGGACAGCATCACCGTTCTTAAACATCTTACCCTGGGAGGGGGGGGGGGGCACAGGCAGCGGTGGAAATGGAGTACAAAATGGAAAGGCACAGAACAACCTGTTTCGGAAGGCTGAAAACTAAGGTTCGAGTTCCTCCTTGAGATGAGATAGGATTGGAAGAAAACAGAGTGACTGTTCATGCGACATAGACAGACGGAGAATAGAAGATGCCTTGCAGTAGTGACAGGCTATGATTTTCCTATTGTGATAGCGACTGTTGACTCTGAGGAGTGATTATGACAGTGACAAATGAAGGGGGTTCTGCAACGGAGATTGTTGAGGAATAATTTATGACATCGACACTGATGAATGGAGTGACAGCAACAAGTCGTAACAGAGCCACTAGTTCAGTACAAGATGGGTGTCTTTTTTGTGATACCAACACTGACGGATGTAGCAACAGTGACAGGTCAACGATTGTGGCATTAGAAACAGAACAAGAGAGGTGAGACAGAACCGATACCGAATGGGGATGTTTGGCCTATCCCTGTAATCCACTACTATGTGATGGCAAATATCGACGTCCAACACCGAGGCTAGAAACGTGTGGACTATTAGTACCTAGAAGTAAACACAGTCTTGGTCGAGGTAAAGGGTAGCAATGCACTGTCACACACAAAACGTTTCAACAGGGGCTGATTGCAGAACGAGGGTTTTACAGGAACGTTTAAGAGTTCTTCTACCAAACCTAGGCTCGGAGGTAAAGGACGGTGACCCTAAAAGATTTCGTGGGGAGTAATTGCTACCGACCACCAGGTTATCCAACAGGTCATCCTTAAGAATGACTTCAGGAGAACATTAGGAACAGGTGTAGAAAGCACTTCGTCAGACACATGGTGCTCCCCCCTCACATTAAATCACTGGCGAACCTGACGTAGGTAGCTGATGAATCAAAATAATCTTCAAACTTGGCCAAAACGGATTTTACAACTGTGGATTGGAAATGGGAAGACTGGGAGTGAAGACGATCACTTTTCAGTTTCTCAATTGGGTGCGACACAAATCGCGACATGGCCTCAAGTAGGCCTGCATTAACAATAACCACATCCGACAACAACACACTCCCGCTATCAGTGGGTGGAACATTATTACAAGCGGAAGGGACTTAGCCTTGGGAGAGTGCGCGCAACCTTATTACTACATACAACCTGCGAAGTCTATGTCTGTTGAGCAACCTGGGACTTCTGTGACCCCAACGAAGCACGCTTCTTGGCACGTTGATCGTTGCGTTTATCCGATTTCGCCTAAACCTTCGAATGTTTTCACGGACGTTTTGGTGCATATTTCCGGGCAAGGGTTGTTCCTGAAGTCGCACGGACAGCACAGTAATGTCGGCACAATAAATGTTTATCTCTGGGGGTTATAAAAAAATAAATAAATAAGAATTTGACCATGGTCAGGAGAATGGAAGGGCCGGGGCCACTGACACCGATCCTGCAGAAAAGAAACTGGGGGGAATGGGGAAATGTTTAAGTTCGGTAATTTCTTTTTAGCTGAGGGTTGAGAAAATAATTGATTGCAACCAATAACCCATAACCGCCTGACACAACTTTCAGACCCTTTTTTTAGAGTCCATGCGGTATTGGGTCGCTTCTCGGATTCGAACCGGCATTCTCTTGGTTTGGAGCCGATGACGCTGACCACCGGGCTGTGACTGCCCGCTTTGCTCGGGGTCCCCGGGGACCCCTCACAAAGCTCGCGCTGGGACTTAGTTTTTCGCTGTTATACGTTGAAGGCGTACGGTTGTATCTACGCGGTTATGGGTTAAAAACTTGTCAAGTGGATGCTCATCCAAGTGACAACTAAATCCACTAACTGAGGGCGAATTGGCAAGCTTCCGGAAGAGAATTCCAAGGTTCATTCACCCGAGACACAAAGAAAAACTTTCCCTCACTCAGGGTACGATGAAGACATTATATTGGGCCTAAACGCATGCCAACAAAACCACAACTGTGCATGGTAAAACGAACTGTAAGTGGGAAGGTTGGTGGTGGTACTTGGTGGTGGCCGATCTAACTATCAGCGAGCTTGCATAAAGGAGTTATTATTATTATTATTATTATTTTAGTTGAGGACATTAGGGCTTTTCTAAAAAGAAAAGCTAAAATTCGGGTATTTTTGGATAGAAATAAAAACTCAACATTAAGAGTGCGGGTCAGTCACACAAAACTAAAAATAAACAAAAAAACAAACCAAAAAAACCTTTTTTCCTCAAATTAACCCTCGGTTTTTTCCCTGTTGCTGTCAAAAAAGATTTAGTACAGACACGTAACTCATGTTTCCTCATACACACACTCGCAGATGCTCACTTTTGTTCAATTTTAGCGAAAGTGGAGGCGATAAACAAATTACAGAAAAGAGCAATGTGCTTAGAGACGTGGTATAGCTCAATCTCGCGTCGGCATAAAAACTTGATTATTGGCTGTATTTATAGACAACCTTGTGGGAAGTCCAATGAGTTTCAAAATGAGTTCAGCACACCCCGCCGGCAATACTACAATAGGAAAAACAACGTGTTCTTACTTACACACGTGCCCACGCCTTTTGAGTGACGCTTTCGCACCTGAAATGATAAAAAGCACGCAGTTAGCTGTACACAAAGTTTCATTGGTGAAGACACACTAGTTGATGCTGTGTCCTGGCTGTTTGGTCTATGGAAATTAAAATACTGTGAAAAAAAAATTGTTTTTACCTGAGTAGTTATTTAAGCAGTAGCCTTTTAGCAACTGTTTTTAGCCACATAGGTTTCCATTTGGCTTTGCGCCACAATCGTAAACGTTGGTTTTTCTATATAACTTCCACTTGGATTTGTGCCACAACCGTAAACTGTGGTTTTTCTTTATAACTTTCACTTGGATTTGCGCCACAATCGTAAACGTTGGTTTTTCTTTGTAACTTCCACTTGGATTTGCGCCACAATTGTAAACGTTGGTTTTTCTTTTAACTTCCACTTGGATTTGCGCCACAATCGTAAACGTTGGTTTTTTTTTTATAACTGAAGCAAATCCACCCAATTTCTACAAACGAAACGATTTGTGCCGCATTAATATTTTTCTGATACATTTCTGTTAATAGCAAAATTCTTTCTTCTGCTGGCACTGTTCGTGGAAATCTTAAAATTGCAAAAGCTATCCTAATTCACAAAGCAGGTTCCAAGAAGGATGTCAACAACTCTAGACCAATTTACATTTTGCCAGTCTTCACTAAGGTTCTTGACACAAATGTCCAGTGCCTTTATGATTTTTTTGAGAAATAAATGTTGTAACAAAAGACAAGTATGGATTTCGACATGGCAAACGATGCCATGTCGAGGCCACGCGTTGTTTCTGTCAAGATATTGTAGTACAAGACAAGCCCAGGATAAGATTTTTATTAGAGTTGTGTTTGTTGATCTTAAAAAAGCATTTGACCATTTTAATCATAAACATTTGCTTACTAAATTATTTCACTACGGGGTTAGGGGAATTGCTAATCAGTGGATGCACAGCTACCTCAGCAATCAACAACTTTTTCAGTAATAAACTGATATTAAACCTTTGGTTTCAGTAACAATTGATCCTTCGACGACAGTATACAACCATTCCGGATACTCATCGTCTTTCAAACCCATTGTGTGTGGCCTTCCCCACGACTCCATGCTCGGGCCATTCATCTTCTTTTGAAGATCTACGAACTACCCAAGGCGTCTTGTCCACTACATTCTATACTATTTATGATGACACCATTTTTTTATGTTCGAGACCCAGAGCTAGACTTTCTTGTCAGCACCTTTAATCATATATAGTCATATTCATGATTGGTTTCGCATCAATAGACTCTCTAAACACAGTTAAACCAACATTATATCTTTCGTTTATAACAGAAAAAAAAATTAACAAATTGTAAAATTCTATTTAACATTAATGTCATTGCTGTCTTGCGCATCCCAAAACAATTGCCCTCGGGTACTGCACGCCCTTTACGAATGCCCGCGGTTTTCGGACGTTATACTTTACTTTTAAAAAGCCCAACACTGGTTTCGAACTCCCAAGCTGAGGTCCAGGTTTTAAAAAATAAAGTTGGCAACATTGTTGGCCAAGTTCTTGCCCAGGTCTGTTCGGCATTACCGTTTTATTTTTCGTACCCACTAGAAAATAGGTGCGGTTGCCGTCAACACGTAACGGACTGTGGTTAACCAACCTACTTTCTCTTGGGTAAAAAATGTCAGCCTGATGGGTTTTTCGACGTGACAGGAGGACACCTAATTGACGATGTTTTTGGTGTGTGTGTGTTTATCATAAGATTTTGTATAATCCAGCTAGGACCGAACAGCGTTACTTTTCGAATTTTCGTACTACAGACTACAACTATAGAGAATTCTGAACAGACCTGATTTTCTTGTGATGACTGACTGTTGTCGTGGCAACGCAGGGCCAGAATAACGGAAGCACCGGGCCACAGGCTGAAAAAGGGCCTCAAGGTTGCTTCATGGTCATGGGAAAAGGTACTATTTTAAATAACTCCAAATTTTTACTCTTAGCAAAAGTTTGTTAAAAAACTTTGATAAACTACACAAATTATTGTTTTTCTGCTTTTTTTTTAGCTGGACAGACCGTGGGAGGGGGGGAAAGGAAAGCACAATATTATAAACTAGCGGAGCCGCTAGCTTCGCTCGCTCATTACGCGTCGTCTCGCTCGTTTCGCATCGTCCCCCTCATTTAATTTGCAGTTCGGTCGGTAGATGGCATCGTATGTTCGCACTGCTGGCCGTTGCGTTCCGGGCACAGCTACTATCTCAGCAGGCATTGGCTGCTACTCTTATAATTTGCCGTTCCTTTGGTAGATGGCGGAGATGGCGTCGTATGTCCTGCTTGCTGCTGCGCTGCAGATGGAGATGACTGCGTTGCGGATCTTGTGTATATATATAGATGTTAGGTACCAGGCATCTATGGAGCTCAATACGGTGCTGTGGCAGCGACAATAGATAGAGTCCACACAATGGTCGGTTTGCTGCAAATTACAGGTGAACTAAGCTGATTATTTGGTAATAAAATCGTTATACGACATAAGCTTCAATCGGCTAACAATTCGTCATGGATTCCACGTATTACGTATTCAAGCTTAGAGCAATATACTAATTTCGTTATGGGAGGAGCAAATTCTTATTGAAAGCAACACTCGGCAAGCGTTAAGTCACGAGGGCACGAGAAGACACACGTGTTGTGACTAAGGTGGCTCGTTGGGACAAACACCAACTTTTTTATACGCACACAAAACTCTCACGAAACCGGAACGTCAGCGTGCCAACACCGGATAAGACACACTACAACCTGGGACGATATATGATAAACTTTGTCCGCGCCACTGACCTTTGTTCCGGTTTTATACAAGTTTTGTGTGTGTAGAGAAAGGTTGTTGTGTGTCCCAATAAGCCGCCGTACGTTGCGATCACGCAGCTTAAAAATGGCTGGCAAAACAACACTAAGGATAGCGAGGGAAAGCTAATTTCGTGAATGTAAATTGTGGCTAACATCTGCAGTATGATGTTTGTGAAAATATCATGAATTGCTTTGGCAGTTTGCGACAAACACAATGTTTATTTGCCAGCATTTTTTATCTCCAATGTGGGCTGGTTTAAGCTACGATTGCCAGCTCCCAGTTGTCTGTGCTTCTGCGGTTCTTGTTCAAGCAGCAAGCGCTATTTGGCTAGTAACCCTTCCGTGACGTTGCAACCATTGCGACTGTGCGAGTTACCACCCCCTGATTCAAGTGTTCTCTGGCACTGACTTAATAGTAACCCAAAGAACTAGTGCATCATAGCGTCCAGACTTGCATAAGTACAAGTCGGTCCAAATAAACAAAATATAATCCGATCTTCGGAATATAGGGCAGAGTCCCTCGCTTTCATTGTAGGAGCTCACACGTTACGAGCGCACGCTACCAGAATGAACCATACAGCAAGCACACTTCAGGCAAAGTTATCTGGCAATACACATTCAGAACTGTGGTGGGCCACGCTCTGCGCTAGAACGGTAACACATCCTACAGCCCCACAAATCAGAACTTCTGGAAAATAAGAAGAAATAAATGTCGGGTTTGCGCTCGATGTACGACTTATCTGAATGTGCACTGAATAGGGCATGTTTCTAAACTAGAGGGAAGAGTGAGATGGATTCCTCTAAGCCACCCCCCTCTACGTCACCAAAACCGATCAGTTTAGAAACACCACTGCCTCACTTGTCGTTCTCAACATTAGAAAAATTAGCAATAATCACTGTCACATCTATTTTCAGAGAGAGTAATGGTAATAAGCACATAATACAAATGCTTATTAATCTCTGTTTAATTGGATTTTGTTTCTAAATTTAGACATTTTCCATATCTCACTTCCTACAGTTTAGAAACACGACCATCTCAGCTACTAATGCGTGATGGCAGCCATGTTGGATCAGTAAGTGAGCGAGAAAAAAACTTGCCTCACTTTCCTCAGCATTATCTCAGCTCCATGACGTCAAGCCTACGTAAAGTGGGAGGAGTTTGGATCAGTCGCCTCGAGTTAAGAAACAGTTTTCCTCACTTCCCTCAGACATCCCACTAGTTTAGAAACAGCACCATACTCGATGCACGTGCGCTAGTATGACGCCATTTCCTCATTGAAAATCCTTGCAAATCTGAATCCTTGCAAATTCATGGTTAAGTAAATACAGATGCAAGCCTATTTACGTTGCCTTGTGTCAGACTGCCTGAGCCGGGCATCGAACGCACGACGTTTGAAACCAAAAGCGTAAGTCCTACTGCTGAGCCATAGTAAGACGGCCTTGTTGAGCCGTTGGCTTTCCGTCTTTAATTCATGGTTAAGTTAATGATCAGGAGCTCATAAAATACGTACATGTCCGTGGGAGTGCCCATGGGAGTGTCTATGCTGTTCACTTCACATTCCTCCACTTGTCACAAATTCGTATGAGAGAGAATCTGTTGGTTTTGTTTCCGAATCCAGGCCAGTTGTCTCAACATCATCAGAATCTTACTTCACCATAGCAGCGCTGAAAGACGTCAACTTTCCGGCACACACGTAAACTGGCATTAAGGCAGGAGAAAAGACACGCAATTTCTGCCCCAGCCTGCCTTGGCTTGAAAAACGCCAACTCCTCTAACGCTTCAAGCTCGTTCAACGCTGGTGCAGAGGAGTTAATGCACGCATGTATTTATTGTAGCACGAGTGATGTTTTTCGCACCTGTGCATCAAGTAAAACCCATACAGTGCATTTTAACGGGTAATAGCTACGACCTGTCGATCAACATATGGCCGTTGCACCCAGATTGAGAGCTGGAACAGGCGGTGATATCATGGACACTCTGTCGAGGTTTATGGTCCATCCTTTATGTCGCTCCTGATATGACTGATATGACTGATATTTACATGCTCGCCGCGCCGCATGGATACAGAGTACTAAACATAAAATGAAAGGGGTGAAAACAGCCAGAAGTCATATCAAAGAACAATCCGTGTCGGCATTGAGCGTCATTCAATTTTACGCTTGCACGCTATTATTATCACTGGAAATCGCGCTGAACGCCTTTAATGAGAACTTGTCTCACGTCCGAAGTCAGTATTTGTACCGCCACGTTGTACTGAGTGATCTGGGAACCGTTTTCGCATCTAGGTAAAAGCCATTACCGGAAATCGACTGGGATTGGAAAAACTCAAAAGCTTTTCAGATCGCTCTGAACAACGTAGTGGTACAAATAATGACTGAAAACGTGAGACAAGTGAACAATAACGACGTTCAGCGCGAGTTCCAGTGATGATAATAGTGATTTAAAAAAAAAACCGGATTGTTCTAAACCATGCGCAATGGCTGTTTGCCGTGACTTCACCACGAGTTAGCCAATGACGAAAGAGAACAACTGTTGTTTGGCCGTCTGATTGGACTAGCCCAGTCACGTGATATGCACGTCACAGCAAACAGCCATGGCGTGTGGTGTACGATATGACTTCTGGCTGGATTCAGGCCTTTCATTACAGTCATGTATGGCAACGTATCCATGCGATGCGCGAGTTACGACTTGTTCCTGTGTATTTACCTACACAGAAAGAAACAAACCACACCCGTCTCTCTAACAAAGCAAGAAAACTCTTCGTTCATTAGGGCGAACGACTACGACAGCGACTTACAGCACAGGATGAATCAGAAAAGCAATAACACACTATTTTTTTGTGCCTCTAGAATGACGCACGAACAAACCGTAAGCTCGCACTCGTAAACCGAGCCAATAGAAAACACACCCGGCCTGAGAGCATGCGTCACACACAACTAAAGTTTAGGTGTTTATGGAGATGTCAACCTTGACTTAGTGACGTATTCTTGCAAGTCACTTCCAAGTAAATGTGGCAGGCTTTTATGTTCATCGCATGACGCATTGTATACGTGTACACCCAAGGCCATTACGCAGCACAATAGCCTCGACCTTTACGCTTGTAATTACGGTCGACAAGTCGTTAAGAAAACATATGCTTCAGCGTGGTTACGTTTTAAGGTTGATTTTGGTTAAAGGAAGGCGAATGGGCCAAGGCTGCGTTAAAGAAAAATGATCTATTATCTACGTGCAAAAATTGATTCAAATTGCAAGGGTTGCAAAAAACTGAAATTTCGAAAAAGTGGACATCAAACTAAACTTGGTTCATCCGTAAGAATCTTTATTTTCCGTTGAGGGTTTCGTGTTAGTCCTACCAATCCTGTTAATGACTAGCAACGCAGCTTAATTTGGTTTAAAACTATATAAGTTTACCCATGGGATTTGAGTTGGCTTGTCTGAAACACGGTTTCTTTCAAAGGGTTTAACGAGCGTTAACCACTCCTGGTCATCTGCCCGAAGCCCTAAGGCCCTATGTCTGCAACAGCCAGATTTCCAGGCGGTCACCCACCCAAGTATCAGTCCACGGTTTCTTTCATTTTCACCCACCAACAATCGTCAATTTTGAATAAAATGTGATTTTTCGCAACAGCAGCAAACACGTAACACATGCACCAAGAATGACAAAAAGGTTCATGAAATTGTTTATCCCGGTGCATGCTATTGTTTACCGTGTAGATGACCAGGAGTGGTTAATGCTCGCTACAAAACTCTTTGAACCCTTCGATATAGGGTCTGTCTGGAGAGTAGTTCTGAGATCCGCGCAACATAGCTAAGACTTCACCTCGACATCGCATGTTAAATCCGAAATTTCGATGCCTAATTTCTCTGAGGTCTTTTAATGTTTTCCCCTCAAATTTAGTAATATAAGCTTTGTTGGACTTGGTAAATATGTGTGCGAAGTTTTATTAATTTCCGATTTGTCACATCGGAGATCTGTATACTTGAGCTGGAATCGTGATTTTCA
>JAHWFP010149864.1:181-21297 GCA_023313725.1 Lithobius niger
TTTTTTTTTAGGATGGTGTAATCCTGGCTTCCTGGGCTTATCACCAAAGGTTGAGGTTAGGGCTATGAATACTATCGTTGATGACAATTTTTTTTTGGTCATCTGTGGAGCTTTGTAGGGTGGAATTCAAGAGGGGTGGGATGATGATGTCAAATTTGATCATATCTATACGTCATTCGTGATCTACATGATTTAAGGGTATTGCTAAAAGACCTTGCTGTACAAAAAGAAGAAAAAAATGAAAGTGGTGTTTATGAAGCCCAGAACTTCGTGGTGAAGTGGCGCAAGTTAAGAACGCATGTTCTTTTCCATTCCATAATAATAATTGTTTGTCGTAGTCAGTGGATCTTTGTGTGATGGAATTTAAGAGGGGTGGGATGATGCCAAATGCGATCTCATCTAAGTCACTCTTGATTTACATGATTTAAGGATATTGCTAAAAACCCGGCTGTTAAAAATGAAAAATAATGAAAAGTTGGTTTATGAAACCCGGAATTGTGCTGAATACAGACAAACTTCGCGGTTAAATACCACAAGTTAGGAACGCAAGTTTGTGTCCTTGCCACGAGTGTTGTTCGGCTTCATGGCCTACCACAGGATGCGTAATAGCCCATTCACACCGCGACGATATGAACGACCGCTAAGCCGTTTGCTGCCGATCGTAGCAAACGCAACTTTTCATTTTTAGCGTAGCTAGCTCTGGCGTAGCTGCCTGACGTCACCCACCGACAGACCAATGGCTGACAAGCCGCTGCGAACACGATCTACGGTATGCAAGATGGTGGCAGAGAACACTTCGAAGCTTTGATTAATGCTTGTTGCTTACCCGAACATCTCTGCAACGAGATAATTGTAGAAAACAGCTAAAAAATTGTGCTCTATTCAATGGCGGTAAAATTTCTTAAATAAAACGGAGAATCACAGTATGATGGTTCGTTTAGGCACAAAGTCGCCACGTAGCCCAGTTTTGAAAAGTAAGCGTCCGAGCTCTACTCATTCTGCAGCGTTGATTGGTCCGTTGTTGGTTGTTTGTTGGTCGGTCGTGCTGGTGTGACAGGGTCTAATTTTGAGCGCTGTTGGTCGCCACCGTTCCTTGCTTTTGTCGTTCGTTTGTCGTGGCGGTCTGAACCAGCTATAACTGTCATATTTGCCACTGTATGTTTTGGTGATGCCATTCTACGCAAAGAAATTCCGAAACTCCTACCTTCGAGATATGCCTTTCCGTAGGAGTTCCAACTCCCATACTGGATCATTCGTCAGCTGGGTTACGTTGTTGGGTTTTGCTTATGTAGCTGAGATCAGCATATGATGTACACCTAGCAGCACTGTTTTGATTGTACATGCGCGACGCGGCACATACGAAATGCCAATTTTTGTACCATGGTTATAACGTCAAACTTAGATATTACGGTAACTGATGTAGTTCGATGATTCGTAATCACCAGCTAGAGTATTGGTACCAAAAAGTGCTGGTTGTTAGTTCTGCTAAACTTATGATTTCTTAGGGCAACTAAAAACCAAACTTCTATTGCAGCTCTCTGCATCCCAACAGCACATAGTTTATTACGTATTTCTGGCACGTTAAATTTGTGAAAAATAGGGGAAATAGGGGAAATAAAGAAACTTTTTTGTATTTTTTCTGGGAATTTATAATCTTTAAGAGTTGGTAATCCTGAAAAACTTGAAGGGTATTGGAAATTCATTAATAGATTCTGCGTGCATGCATGTCTTGTCGCCATTTTGTTTTGGGAATTTGTTTTGATAGATACTGCGTGCACATGCGTATCATATTACCATTTTGTGTTTTCTCTTTAATTTTGTGCTCTTTAGGTTCTTCCTCCTTAACACGTCGTCCTTCTCTCAAAGAATCTCCAGCTCACATCATCAAGGGACCGGATAACCTGACGATTCTTCAAGGAGGAAGAGTGATTTTGAGGGCTCATTTTATTGGTAATCCTGCCCCTACAGTCCACTGGAGCAAAGGGGTGAGTTGCGCAATACCTAGAATTTATAGGGTTAGGGAGGAGAATTTGTAACTCCAAAAAGTCCCTATTGAAACGTGTTACGTTCATTCCTATTAGTTCCATCTGAGTTTTCAGAGGGCGCCACGTGTTCCATCTGGTAATTTTCACTCATTTTTCAGCCCAAATCTAAAGTAAACTAAATTACAACTAAAGTAAGCTAAATAATAACTAAATGCAAGCTAGTTTCGTTTACTTTAATTTTACTTTAGGCACATAAAGCTAATAGTGCCCTCTATAAAGTTAGATCGAACTAATAGGAATGAATCTAAACCGTTTCTGTAGGGGGTACCCTCAGTCACAAATACTTCTCCCCCAACCCTATAAATTCTTGGTAACACTTATGCAATAATATTTATTATTTTCAAACTTTGACAAGAAGCAATGTTGTAGTGAGTTTTATATACCTCGAATCAGGAAATTCATAGGTTAAGCTTGCATGTATTGTAGTATACAAGGAGTAGATGAATCAAGCTCTTCACATCGAAATGGGGTCTCACCATGTTCATTATTGTTTAATACCGTTTTGTTAACCCATTCATGATGAATTATTTCTAGTGAAGGTAGGCCAGCCATGTAGTGATTGATTTCACACGGAATATGTTTGTGTGCCGTGCCATGCCATGCCGCGCCTGCGGATTTCACACGGAATAATGTTTACGTTTTCTCAACCAGTTGTCTATACATACAACATTTCAGTTACACATAGGAAGGTTTATAGCAACAACCTAGTAAAGTTTTCACCACAAACTAGTAAAGGCTTATTACATATTTTTGGCTGTTGTTAATTAAGGGCATCATGCACGAAAGGATTAAGCTGGAATTTAGAATTAAATATAATTGGCAAACGTAATGTTTACAGCGTAATTTTTGGCGAGATGTGGTGACCAGTTTTCGGGCTAATAAAAACAAAACTGTCATAATTTTCCTGACCATTCTGCCGTATGACCAAACGTTGGAGGGGTTGCGACACCCTTCCCCTCTTCACCCCTCCTATAAAATTATCCCTGCATCCGGGAGTAGTAAAATGCGTTCGTTTGTGGATTTGCTGTCATGGATTATTGGGAATGGATTCATTATCAAGCTTTTTTTTACGTAACAAGCTTTTTCAGCACACAAACAATTGCATTTCATCTTGGAGTAAAAAACAAGGACTATTCGGATAAATGCTGCCGCCAGCCTGTCAAATATAATTAGTAGTTCTTCCAAAATTTCCCTCAGGATGTCTCTACAATACGATGCCACCAGTAATTTAGTGTGGTCGGTTATTTAAGTGTGATGCGAAGTTAATTCGAGTGTAGCTCCGCTATGAAGATACTCTAATGTAATCTTAGACAGCGCATCACACGAAAACTACAAGGACTATTCAAACCAAACTTTGCATGCAGTAGCACGGGAGACTAGACAAGGTTTATCAAAAAAAAATCCGGAATCGGACATGGGATTGACGAAGCATCAGGGTGACAAAATGAACCAATAGCAAGAGCCAAAATCAAAACAACACCGAGACGGCAAAGCCTAATTGTTAAAGGCATCCGATTGTTAAAAGATTGATTGTTGATGATAAACAGGCGGCATCACTAGCAGACGTTTGAATACACCATTTTCACGATTTTTTCACCAGCTTTCCCATGGTCCAAACCCAAAGCAGCGATCTCTTATCGTTTAGAAATTACAACGCAATATTGTAAATTTTATTGGGGGATTTGGTATTGGTAATCGGGTCGGAACTTGGTATCGGCCAGTTGGAAAGCTGGTGAAAAAACCTTGAAAATGGTATATTCAAACGTCCGAATCAGTTGACGAAAAGTGTAAATATCTTCACTGGTTGAATGATATCACTACTTTCAAAGGCCGACCCTTCTTAACCAAACATCCAAACAGCAAAGAAAGCGGAGCCCGCTCCATTATGTCGACAGTGGAAGTGACAACGGCCCTAGTTTAAGTGTGGTAGATTTTTATCGAGAATGCTGACAAGTTTCGCGTAGCGGGTGTTCTTTTCTCTATTGTAAAATTACAATAGAGAAAAATACATACTCCTGCTATGGGAAACTTGTTCTCAGCCATTCCCAATAAAAACTGATCACACTTAAATAAATTTCCAAAATGGTTTAAAGGTGGCGGTTTCAGGTGTATTTTCGCAAAATTCTTAACACTTCGGCTCACAGGTAAGGGAGGGAGACTTCCTCTTTTCCCGATTACTACAAAAATGCACAAGCTATTTTTAAAAATTGTGTGCCCTAGAATGCCAAACATAAAACTGGATAAAGGACCTCATTATTCTTTTTTGGTTTTTGCTCATTTTCAACAACAGTATAAAGAAACTCCAGAAAGTGGAATCTTATTCTTTTTTTTTTTTTTTGTTAACTCACACTTCTATTTACCGTTGTCCTGTTATTTCGTGAATCACCACAAGATACAGTGAATATGATAATATATATCTGCTGAACGTCTCTAGTTAGAGTGAGTCAACTGATATGTATATATCAGTCAACCAACTTAAATGTTACAGTCTTGGCCGCTGAACTTGTTACCATGTGTTTTGCTCATTGAATTCCTTGTTATTTAGTATAGTGGATGCTAGACAAAGCTGCATTACAATCCAGATACCGTCAATGCAACAGCATTCATTATCAGCACCTACAGATTTATTATCAGCAAGATCAGGACAGTACAATCAATCTTAACATTCCCATTCAGTATTGCTTGACTCTGCAGAATAATGGATTTTCTTCTGAATATCTTTTGGAATTTAACCAGAGATTGCGCAGTTACGGAATCGTGTTGCGTATTTAGACGGATGATTGAAGTCAGATGATTTTTACTTTTAGGGGCGTCCAGTTGAGCCCAACGGCCGCATCAAGATGGAAACCCAAGAAGGGACGTCAACGGTGACCATTAATGATCTGGAATGTGACGACAGTGGCAAATACGTGGTGGTGGTCGAGAACCAGCATGGCTCAGACTGTCATTTTGCATCAGTTTCTGTTGAAGGTATGTGAACCATTTGTAAATTACGAAATGTAAAATTCCTTGAATGGCTGATTGACAGTTTAAAAAGATTTCAAACGCCGATTACGTCCTGTGTTGTCATGTAAGATGCATCTTGTTATTCAACGGGACATCCGGTGGTTTAGTTTGGCACCGTAGCTGCTGTGTACGATACTTACAAATTCGGGTCGTCATCTGGTCATCATCAACACGTTCGTCATAGCTAATTTTTCCACAATGTTTAAAGGTTATACCTATTGTTTTAAAATGCTCAAAGCCCATTTATTTTTCAATCTAAAACGGTTTTGCTACGTTAACTCAAACCTATGGTAATGTTGCAAAAGCTATTTACATGTGTGATTTCAAGTTATTTTACCAATTTTTAAATCTAGGTCATGTCTCTACGACGTGTGAAATTGTTAGCAAATATTTTATTATCTGCCTATTTGCTTTTGTCCTTTGCTTTTGTGGCTAGTACCAAGAATTTATAGGGTTGGGTCTTGCTAGTACTTACATTATGCTTATATGGAAGTAAAGATTATGATAAACTTAATTAAATATGTGTGTGTTGATTGTTGTGTTAAAATATTTTCCGCCACTTATCATAATGATGCGAATTGGATTGAACAAGTAGATTCTGGTTAACATTAAACATATTTTAGAATGCTCCTAAATAACTCGAATGGCACGACGTAGGAAATTTGTGTACTACAGTAAGCTGCACTGAAACCTTTGCAAGCTAGAATACATTTACAATCCCACTAACAGAATAAATTGCATGTCCACCTGAAAAAAAACTTGTGTTTGCTCTCTGAGAAGATGCTGCAGGTGGGTCCATGAAGGTGAATTCGACTCAAATGTTGCAATTATTCTGTGTGCTCACAGGTAGAATTGATCAAGTCATAATTTTCAAGCACCAGGGATAATAAAATTCGTTTCTTTATTACAGAATTCAAAGACAAACATCAACTTAATCAACCTAATGTTGATCTTCGAATAACATAACTTCTGTATGCGTTTTGGCTAGGGAAGGTCCAAGTTATCGAACGGAAATTGAACGGAAATTGCAGCAAGCCAATACGTCGAGTGACTGGACCCAAAAGGAAGGTTAAGAGTCGACGCAAGTGCTCCACCACGTATTGCGGGTACACATTTAGTAAAAACAGTGTTTCGATCTGCGTGTAGCCTGTTTGCAAGTCGTCTTCACAACTAAAAGTTAAAATTGGTTGTCTCCTGCTCAGCAGGCCGTCAGTGCCCCAATGTCATCAAGAGATAATTTATAATTGTTTTTAACTTTTTGTACAGAGGATGATTTGCAAACAAGAATACACGAATCGAAATATTTATTATTTTAAATACATATACGTTGTACAAGCAAATGGTGAAGCAATTCGTTGACTCTTGACTCTCCTTTGGACACAGAAAATTACTTTTTAATCCATTAAGTGACTGGGTTTTCCACATTCTTACACCTAGAAGATTACTTACAAAGCACTTCAACCATTAATGCCCCTTAATCTAATTCACGGTATTGTGTGTTCCGTATAGGTCCTCCTGAACCTCCTGCTGACTGCCCCAACGTCGCTGATATTCAGTCAACAGGCGTGACGCTGTCGTGGTACGGCTCCATGTACGATGGAGGAAGTATCATCACTGGCTACATTGTTGAGATGAAACGGCCAGATGAAGCAACATGGCAGACGGTTACATCAAACTGCCACAGCACTTCATTTAAGGTTCGCCGTCTGCTGCCTGGAAACGAATTCGTGTTCCGGATAAGAGCACAGAATGTTCATGGTGTCAGCTCTCCGAGTAAAGAATCTGAGCCAGTTTACTTGCCACTAGAAAACGAAGACAAGTATGGTAAGTTTTGGGGGATAAGATTTATTTATTTATTTACCATTTGGCCCAACGCAAGAAAAGCATTAAGAGGGCCATTCAAAATAAAAATAAAAAAAGTAAACCCTAACGGTACATACTATAAAGAGAAAAAAAAAACAATACAGAAAAGATAAAACACAAAAACAACACATTAACCAGAGTGAGAGCAAAGAGCATCTTTCCTCAGTCCCCTACAACCAATTCTGAAGCCAGCAATACTGGAGGCATTGACAACGAATTGGTCCAAAAGATTCCACTCTCACCGTGCGGGGAAAAAAAGAGTCACCAAAATAATCCGTTTCAGTCAAAGCGTCGAATCTTGTGGATGTGATCATTCTTTCCATAATAATGACTTATCCACAATGGTTGCATTATTGTAAATCTTGTACAACAGTTCCAACGATGTTCCCGTCTTCTGGTCTGAAGGGTTGGCCATTCAAGATTGCAAATCATGCCAGTGACACAAGAATCACTTTTGAAGTCTCCAGTAACGACCCTTGCACTTCTTCACTGCACCCTTTCAATTCTGGATGTGTTGCACTCACTGTTGTTGATCCCAAGCACAGCTAGCATAATCCAACACAGGTCGCACCAATGTTTTGTATGCGACATCTCTCAGCAAGAGTGACGGAAGAGTGACGCAGTTTCCTATGTATAAAGTTTGCAGTTGCTGAGCTTTTGTTCACAATATAAGAAATATGCTCGCTCCAGTTTAGGTTTGAATCAAGATACACACCTAAACATTTTGAGGAACTAACACGATTGATGGTTGTGTCGGACATCGCATAATTATAACTACTAATACTGTCCGCAGTTTTCCTCGTGAACGAGATAACTGCTGATTTCTTAGGTTGGATGTTCATTTCCCATGTGTTACACCACTGAGCAACTTCATCCAGATCATGCTGCAGTATTCTATGATCTTCCATAGTAGTAATTTCACGAATGTTTAAGTCCGTAGAGAATGACTACATAACTTTACTGCCACTGTCTGATAAGGGTGACAGTGGCATTGTACCTAAGAGTACTGAAAGGCTGATGGAATGACAAAAGTGACTAACTTGATACCCTTGAAACAATGTAAGAGAAAGGGATTAGTGAGTCTACAATGTCTGGACGCATGTTACTGTAATATTTCTGCAGGTTGTTCTTGTTGCTGGGTTACCAGGACCGTAGCTAGCAGGAGGGGTTGTCTTGTAGCTAGCAGGAGGGGTTGTCTTGTAGCTAGCAGGAGGGGTTGTCTTGCATCTAGCAGGAGGGGTTGTCTTGGGAACTGACTTTTCTCTTTCAATTTGTTCTTTTTTCCTAACAAATCTGTAAATGCAGTTGCCAAGATATACTGGAAGGGATAGCCAGTTTGGCTTGTCACCGTTCTTTTCTGATCTTAATTCACTGTAGGATATTCCGCATTTAGAATACTACCATAGGATATTCAACAGTTAGACTGCAGCCACAGGATAGTCCACAGTTAGACTGCAGCCACAAGATCGTCCACAGTGTGAATGCAGTCATAAGATATTCCGAATTCTAATCCTGCCAATGGGTATTCCGCAATTAGAATCCAGCCATAAGATATTCCACAGTTAGAATGCAGCCATTGGATATTCCCCAATTACAATGTAGCCACGGGATACTCCCGCAATTAAAATGCAGTTATATATTCCGCATTTAGTATGCAGCCATACGATAATCCTCCATAAAAATGCATGCAAGGATGTCCCACAATAAAAATGCAGCTATAGGATATTCCACAGTCAGAATCCAGCCACAGGATATTCCGCAATTAGAATCCAGCCGTAAGATATTCCACAGTTCGAATGCAGCCTTAGTGTATTCTGTAATTGGAATGAAGACATACGATATTCTACAATTAGAAGTCGGCAACAGATACACCGCAATTAAGACACAGCCAGCTTGCACATGTGACAGCGTATTCCACCACCATATTCTCACAATGCAACAATGGTTTCTTTCCCATGCATAGCCCTGTATTATTTTGTCAAGTTACATCGTAACCAAGCATATATTCCCATTCACTGAACACCAGACTCCGCAATGTTTCGATGCAATGCAGTGTTCATTTCAAATAAAATAACCAGTTGGAATTGCTGTTTAATTTAACATTTTGTTCAATGCAGCAGTCGTAGGGTTTTGATTTGCTCAGAGAAAAGTAGACGCTAGTGCCCTGTTGTAACAGCCAGAAAACTTAAGGTGTATTTCTGAAAACTCCATTGGGAACATTTTCTGTCTCGTAATGATACTTAAAATTTGAACTATTTCTCTGTTCAGCTGCACACCCCCTTAAAAAATTTCTAGCTACGTTTCCGTTGGTTAGTCGATTACTGAACTACGGAACATTGGTCTGGGATTTTGGTCTCGATTTGATCGCTTCCAGATCACGTGCGGTTTAAGGCGAATGTAACTTGTGATAGCATATAGGCAAGCCACGATTTCACGTTTTTTTTGGTAAAAATGCACGCGACTTGAAAAAACAATCTGGATGAACCCTCGCCAACGGCGGTCGCCACTCAACATTTGACAAATGGAAATCAACTTGGAATTTAGCCTCACTTTCCAAAATGGCAACTAGCAATAGAGAATGACACTCAAAAGAGGGATATCTCGGGAACCGTATAAGTAAGAAACGAACGGTTTGCTGCATTATGCTCAGATTTATAAGGGGTACACGACAGCTTTTTCTTCATTAATAAGGAGTTGAAGAAAATTGTACAATTTCATAAGTGCATAATTTGGAAAACCATGTTTTCTCCAACCACGCATCGTGCAAAGATTTTTTTGGCATGTGGCGAGTAGAAATTATGAAATGACGAGTGCTTTCTGAGGTCTACTGGCCAATTGGTGACTGCTACTAGATTGACGTTCGAGAGTGTTGTCTGGATGGCAGTCAGATTTATCACAAATCATGTCGTTTACGTTCGGATTTTATTTGGCAAAAAAATCTGCTGACCAAACTAGTACTGCCCTCTGCTTTTTTTTTAACTGTGTTGCTAAAATTGCACGGATAAACTGTTGTACTTCCATATTGTACTGTGGACATATGTTACTCTCATGTGAGGCGTAAAGATACGTGCATGATTTATAGTAATGTGTGGACCATTTGGCATCAATAATTCCTGTTAATTCTGGTTAATTCCCATCTACCAGAGGCTAGTTGGAGTGGGGGTATACACGGGGGAAGGGGTTGCCATTCTCTCCCCCCCCCCTGCCTCCCCTGCTCTTTTGCAATGATGCAGTAAAAAAAACAGTGTCAAACATCATCATGACACAATATTTCTGTGTACCTTATTAGACCTCACCCCCCCCCCCCCCAAAAAAAAAGAAATCCCCCTAAAAGAAGGAAATACCCCAAAAAAGTAAGAAACCCCAAAAAACATAAGAAACACCCAAAACATAAAAAAAAACCCAAATATGTAAGAACCTCCTGAAAAAAGCACAAGAAACCCACAAAAACTGTTGCAACCGAATAAAACACGGAAGGAACCCCCAAAAATCAGAATAAACCCCTGAAAACAGAAGAAATCCCCCAAAACGTAAGAAACCTCCAAAAACGGAATAAACCCCTAAAACCAGAAGTGCCCAAAAACCAGAAAAACCCCCCCCCAATCCCAAATAAAACAGAAGAAATCCCCCCACACAGAAGAAATTTCTTCCAAAAATAATGATGAAATAACCCAAAAAAATTGAATTCCGAAGAAATAATTCCCTTCCCAAAACCCTGAAGAAATCGTACCCAAAATACGCAAGAAAATCCATCCATCCCTCCTTAAATTCGTTCTCCACCTCTGTAAGACCTTGAAGAATGCCATTTCTTTTTTTTTTTCACTTCTTTCAATATCTTGTAAATGTGTGCTGTTATCTCCCTTCCCACCACACCAGATAGCATAATTCTGCTGTGACAAGTGGGAAGGTCGTCAGAAAAAATCCTTATGTGTGGGGGGGAGGGACTCCTCAGAATCTCTTGGTGGGATTGGCATCCCTAGCGGAAAAACCAATATTTCTAAACTGGAATACTACAAGGGCTCTTAACATGCATGTAATGTGAACGTCTATATTACAGGTTTGTCAACTTTTTAGGTAGCCAGTTGTAGTGACATTCTTTTCTTGATTTGCTTGTGATTTTTTTTCAACTTTTCGCAGTGTTTTAACACATTGATAGCCGTATTTATCCATTTTCTTGCAGGAGTGCTAAATACGCCAATCGAACACAGTGAAGTTGCAATTGAGAAAGTTAAAAATTTTAAAGATGTGTTTAGCCTTGAGGAAGAAGTTGGCAAGTAAGTCGTTTTTCAAGTAATTATTATTTTTTTTTTTTTTGTAATGGTTATCGAAAAAGAACCATTATCAGGGAATGGGAAGCACGATACCGTGACAAAAAACCATACAATAGTATTATTTATTGCAATGCATTCTGCGTTCATGGTTTCATGAATACAGTAGATTGTTTACTCTTGTAGTGAACTTTAAATCCGTGTAGTTAAATGTGTGAGTGTAAATAAAAGTGAAGACGGCATATTTTGTCCTTTTCTGAGACAGAACCCTTAATTATATTTCTATTGGTTTTCTAAAAACTGCAGTTGTTTCCAGAAAACAATATCTAAACAAAAACCTGTCAAGTTTAAACCATTCAAAGACAGCTATATCAAAAATGAACAAAGTAGTCACCCATCAGATATAGAAGACAACTTTAAAACTTGGTGCTTTGTCTTTTTTTAAGTTTGGTGGTTTGGCAATATCTTATTTTTTAAATATCCACATGTAGCGAACTTTATTATAATATGATTAAGGGTTTCCGTACAACGTCTTTTGTTTGAATTATGTATAATCTCGTTCAGAATATTCATTTTCACAATTCTGATGGCATTTTGCTGAACCTTGCTGAAGTTCTGAAAATGTGAACCCATGTAATTTGTTAGTGACTTATGGTGGCACTATCACCGATTGAAAAGCAAACGAAAATACCATGGCGCCATCCAGCACCAGTGATATTGTTAATCTTTACAGCTTTCTCCCAGGTGCACGAGGATGTAACCACTTTTCACACAATAATTAAGGAGGGGCGTGGCTTGTTTGTTTTGTTAAAAGAAATTCCGCTGTGCATTCCTTCGCTTGGTGCAAGCAAGTGCTAGATAGTACTAGATTTTGCCATTTTCTGCAGACTTGCAATCAGTGATAGTGCCACTTGAAAGCAGATTGCAAACCGTTGTATTAACTGATATGTAGGCTACCGGTTCATGTCTTCGTACACCATAAATCATCTACTAACAGTCCTGTTAGAGGACGATCATTTTACACGCTCCTAAAGTGCTTTAAGATCAGAAATCGTGAAATTCCCTACTGACGGGGCTAAAGCATTTTAGATCGTAATTTTTCTGGTAGAAATTGAAATCATTGTTACATCCCCTTAAATCGTGGTTTGTTATGATTCATGACTTCATAAATCGTAACACATGATGCCCAACGTGGCGCGCATCCTTTGGTACGATTCATGACGTCATGAATCATAACAAGTTTTTCTGCACCAAAATTAACTAAAACCTTCGTATATAAAGCAAACAAAATAAATAAACTAGTAAACTAATAAACCAAAATTCCTGAACAAATGTGAATAACGGAATTGAGATAATGCCATAGACCGAACCCAGATTATGTACGTGAACGATCGCAGGTTAAATGTCTAACTTTTTCATGATGGAGTTGAGTGTAAACACACTCCGTGGACAGAAGTACAATTCAGAACATGAAATTATAACTTTGTTACGGCCTACCCCATTTTTCTTTTCGAATTAATTTTTTAACAGCGCATGATCATTTAATAGGTGATTTACGGGAGTGCAAAATTTTGTGTAATTTGACCTACTATAATTACGACTCGGTGAAATTAACCAACTACAAGATGGTTGAAACATTGCAGTAACCAAAAGTAGGGGTGGCACGATACAAAAGTTTTTTTATCCCGATAAAAGTTTATAAAATCATTGTGATAATCGTTAATATCTAGATGAAATAAACTTGAGGCTGGAATAACCCATTTTAATTTTATTAAATTAAAAAAAAACTTTGGCTGAAGCCTATAGTGGGTGGCTTGGCCTACATAAGTAAAACTAAAGCAATATAAAATAAAATTATAAAAAAAGTAGGCTGTGTCGTCACTCTGACAACAAGCGGGTGTCCTTAACAATATGAGCGGACATGAACATCTTTAATTTGACATTTTTATAATGCTTGATATATGTTCATTGATTCGATATGTCAGAAAACATATGATACGATAATCAACGATAATTTGTATCACGATAATCTTGAATTATCGATTATCGTGCCGCCCCTCACCACAAGAATGTGTCAATAATCGTGTAGCATAAATTTTTTTTCGCTCGCCCCTCTTGTAGTTACAGTTCTAAATCTGTTCTTCTGAAATTAAATAAGGAATACTAATTTTGTTCTGTTTTTTTTTTCAATGTAAGAGGCCGATTCGGTACTGTACACCGTGTCCTGGAAATCGCCACAAAACGTGAATTTGCTGCCAAGATTGTCAGGTGCTTCAAGGCCAAAGACAAAGAAAAAGTCCGAGAAGAAATTGAAATTATGAATCTGTTGGATCACCCCAAGCTTCTGCAACTCGTTGGTGCCTTCGAATCTTCCAGGGACATTGTAATGGTGCTTGAGTTGTAAGTCACGTTTGCATAATCTTGTTTTTTTTTTCCCACAAACTTTTTGTGTGTGCATGAAGCAAAAAGGTCATGACCAACATTTACGGTATCTTAATTCACTAGCAATGCAGCAAGACGAGTTAAAAGGTGTTAGTTTGCTGAACATCCAAGGGCCTGCATTCCCTAGAGTATTGCACTTACTGGGAAGAGACCCATGTGAGCGATTTGAATAGACAGTAGAAGCTTAAGCGAGATGATAACGTGCAGCCCTATAAATAACAGGGGCTGCAAAGGCAGATAAATTCAAGTTCGAAAGTGGTTGGAGCAGACGACGATGTAAAAAGTAGTCCAATAACAGCAGAAGCCTGACGAAGATACTTGGAAGAGTGTTAAAAATTAGCTGAACAGTGTTGGTGTCCGTTATGTGAATACGCGGAATTTTGTTGGTGTTATTCTTATAATGAATTGACGAGTTGTGGAATTTCACAGTACGTTATACATCGACGTATTTCGTATTAGTTCTGTACCACATAATCTTTTAAGTGTGATATGTGTATACTGCTTTTGGATTTTTGTGTTGACTGTCTGATGACGAGATGAATTTGAGGTCCTGAAACTGTCACCACAGTATTTTTATCTTGTTTTAAATACATTCATTTGAACTAAAAGTTTTGAATCATGAGTCAAGTCTACACCGAAGGTTGATCCATAAATACATACATCTCACTGGGGTAAATGTATAGTAAAACTGATTTAAAATACTATGCCGACCAAGCTATGCCCACCAACCTGTGGGCATTTACTAGTAGTGGCTAAAAATTGCGCTGAATCCACTTCTTGGAGAGGCAGTGCCATCCATCCTAGAGTGTTTGACGCAATCATGAAATCAATGATGATAAATGCCGAATCCACCACAAATAAACACTGAACCATACCCTCTTTTATCTTTCAGCATTCGAGGAGGTGAGCTCTTCGAGCGTGTGGTAGCTGAAGACTTCGTTTTGACGGAGAAGGACTGCATCCTTTTCATGAGGCAGATCTGCGAGGGTGTCCGCTACATGCACGAGAAGTCGGTGATTCACCTGGACTTGAAACCTGAAAACATCCTCTGCCTGTCTCGCACAACGCACCGCATCAAACTCATAGATTTTGGCTTGGCAAGACGATACAACCCAAAGAACCCCTTGCGAGTCATGTTCGGCACTCCCGAATTCGTAGCGCCGGAAATCATCAACTACGAAGTGATCACTCCCATGACGGATATGTGGAGTTTGGGCGTCATCTGCTATGTTCTGTGAGTTGTACCTAATTACTCCCATGTAGTTAATTTTGAATCTACGTCAGGGGTGTCCATTTCCCTACCCAAAGGCAGTGAAGAGCCCACAACCATTTAAAAAATGTAACCCTTCCCCAAAAATCTGCTAAATAAGTGATAAATAAACACAAATGCAAATCTATTTCCATTTCCTTTTGGGCTTAAATGTCAGAATACCTGACTGGGAATTGAACCTTTGAGATAGCCGTTTCAGTGTGGCTTACGGTAGAACTTCGGCCTTTGGTCACAAAGGTCGAGGGTTTGATTCGTGTCCATGCAGTCTGATATTTAAGTCCAAAAGGCAACGGAAATATGCTCTCACTTGTATGTATGTAGAATGATACTATACTGTGTCTGGAGGCAGGTAGAGAAATGATGGGGAAAGTGAAGCTATAATTAATTGTTGGTGAGAGTAGTAAAATGGGAAAGTGAGGTTGGGAACGTCGGTAATTAACATGGTTTCATGAGTGACATTTACTACTGGCACCATGGCTTGAAGGGCGAGGGGATGTTTCCCAACCCCACCAACAAAAATGGCAATGAGGAAATGCTCCCCGTATTTCTCTCCTCCCCCCCCCCCTCCCATGTGGGCATCCAGTTTATGATATTCATACTCCCACATTATTTGGTTCAAACTTGTCAATTTTTTTAGGAATTGCTTCTATGCCATGATATAAATAGAAACTATTCATAGTCACTTCATAAATTTCAGCAAAACTAGCTGAACTTCCACGCTAACTCACAACTGTAGGTTTATAGAAGGACTTTTTGCCTAGTTAATACAAATCTAAATTAAATTTTACTTTTTTTTTGTATATTGTTCACCATCCGCCCACTGGGGGGGGGGCGATGATTTAGTGTAATATCTTAGCCCTGACACGCATTATAGCCAAAATGAATGCACACACTATCATAATTATATCATTTCAGTGTCGTATTGTTATGTCCATCTAATCAGACAAAATTGCCAAAATGGAAATAATAAACTAAAAGCAATACAGAATTGTGTGTACGTAATGGTCACAGAGTTCCTACTTTTGTAATCATTCCTATTTTTCCTACCTTTTTAATCAATTCTGTTTTCCTAATCAATCCTACTTTTACAACTTTTCAATCAATCCTACTTTAAAATTACGCAAGTTCCCGAAAACTGCTCCGAAAACTACTTTTCTTAATATTTTAATCACTGCCACTTTTTCTACTTTTTTAATCAATCCTATTATTCCTACTTTAAGAACCCTACTTTTTCCTATTTTTCTTAAAATATATGCCCCAAAAAAACTTTAAACATTTGTTGAAACTTACTAAACAATTTAAAGAAATGACATAAGATGCGTTACCTATTTTCTTCAAATGTAGCTCATTTTTAGTTAACGCGTTTGATCCCGTTGCTTTCTTGTTTTCTTGAAAACATTGGCTACGCTGAAATTCAATTTCGAGCTACAAAACTGTGGCAGATACAATGGTAGAGGAACAGATACAGTGGCAAATACAAAAAAAAAATACGGGACATTATGGATTTATTACCGTAGTTAAGAAAAAAATAAAAAACTTTACCATCCTTCTAAAAACATCGTGAGTTTTACTTTGAAAGCTCTTCAACATTATCAACAAACTTACACAACATGCACAATTTTCAAAGTCCCAGGAAGAAAATGGTATTTCTTCTCAATTTTCAACAGTCCAAATACTAGTGGATGTAAACACAGTCGACAGTGGTGAGAACGAGGTAGCATGTGAAGGAAAGCCTGATTGAGACAGTCGACTGTGTTACATCCACATTAGGACTGTCGAAAATTTGCAAAGGAAGACCGTTTTCTTTCTGGAACTTTAAAAATTGTGCGTGTTTTGTAAGTTTGTTGATAATGTTAATCCCATCCTTCCGCACAAAAAAAAAAGAAACGCAAAAAGTAGGCCAACTTCCGCAAATAATATGCTGGAACATTGGTTTTATTTCAGTATTTTAATTAGCATTGTTCTCGGTGATTAATGTCTAACACTTGGGAGTTTTAGATCAACTATTACAATTCATTATCACAAAATTAGCTTTTAAAAATTGTGCGTTTTAACCCGCAATGCATTAAACTCTGACCCCATCATGATTCCAGGTTGTTGTTTTTCGTTCTGAAATTTTTTTTCCTATACTTTTTCCTACTTTTTGGTAGCAATATTTCCTACTTTATTGTGCGAGCGTTTTTCTGGCAGGGGTACCTGCTTCTCTTCCTCATTTTTTGTTACGAACCCTGTGTAGTAACTAAGTGCAAACAAAGCTGCATATTGCAGTGACTCCCCGCCTCACATACTGTGCAACTGCAGCATTTTCTGTTAGGCCCCCTGTATAGGGCATGCTAGGAAGGAGCATGGCTTCTGCAACCTAAAAATAGCTTTGAAGCTCTCTCGTGGCTTGTGAACAGTTGCAGGTTCTAACTGTTTAACCAGCTGCTGAACATATGTGCATGTTGGGAGAGGTTTAAGTTATTATTTTTGACCGTTATTAAATAATGACCTTCTGCCAGGTTTATCTGAAATGGACCATCTAACGATGAAAAACTTGTGAAACCTTTTAATTAGTTTTGCCCAAAATAATTAAATGGGTAAAAAAAACCTTCCAAATTGCAAAGCAAGATACTCCAATTTCATTTCTATTATTGTGTGCGCGGCGTATCTTGAGTCCTGCAGGTATTTTATGAGCGGCTACGTCTTCCTGGAGGGAGCGGCTTGAATCGACGGCCGCCATTGTTTTTGTAACCATCTTGGAATCAGCAAGGCACTCTGCTACCAAAAACGTACAATCGATTATCTGTGTTCGTTCTGGGGAGAACTCATGATAGGCTGCGGACATTATAGTTGATTTATAAATTAATACAGATGCAAACCTGAATTTGTTCCGTCACGTTTTGGACTTAAAATGTCAAGACTGCCTAAGTCCCCAACACCCCCCCCCCCCCCCCAACCTTTAAGACCAAAGTCCTGCTACCAAGCCATAGTGACACGGCATATTTATTTATCACTTATTAGTAAAGTTGGCTTTTCCGTCCTGTTTGTTTATCAGTTCAGTCAGGGATTTTAGGAACACTTTTGCTCTCGATTTCAGGTCCTTAGAGTCGCGTTGGTTTTAAGTCTGTGGTCTTGGGGACTTTCTGTTGTCAGATTCTGGACCTCCGAAATTATTTTGGGAAGAGGCGTCCGAATTTTCCCCACGTACCCCTCGTTCCCGAATTCCCCGTCTCTGCCTACGTGTCTGTTAGTGATTGCGTGAATGTATTTGATCAAGCATGCAAAGCAAACAAGGTTGAATACTCGACTAAATTTGGATTTTGCCTGTGCATTTGTCTGTTTGGGAAACAATAGCATTCGCGGTTTTGTTACGAATGGGTTGAATTTCATAAGTGATTTTGGGGCACGAAATTCACTAGTTCGACGCTGAAATTCCTACCTCAAATATTTCAGGGACTAGGGATAAAATTCGAGGCAGAACAATAGCAGAAATCATGCAAGTGAAGCAGCATAGATAGCACTGCTCTGTGGAGCACTGGGCAGAGATTTGTATAAGTGGAGGATGGGACAAAAATAGTTTATTTCTCTGTCCTTTTGATATAAAAAATACACTAAGCTAATGTATTACATTTCTCTTTATAACGATATACAAGGGTCCTTGGAAGTAAAATGTTATACCAGGTTTATTGTTATAAACAATCAGTTTGTCACGCTTAATGAGCCTCGAAATAGCATTGTTACAAAAGGTTTATTGTTGTTAAGAGGTATTGTTATAACGAGGTTTAACTGTATAGCATCTCTCGCTCGGCCGAGTCATTGTGATCTTCCCAACTTGATTATGCCCATAGTAAACATGTAAACGTGTTGTTGGTAAGGCACGCGTAAAGGTAAGGTTTTTAAATCTTGGTATGCAGGCTTTTATAGTCTAAACTCGTACAGGTCGTACACATAATATTTATAGTAAACAAAGTATGCACAAATACTGCATGCGCGCTCAGAATTTCAAGCCCAACAGCTGTCTGTCGCAACAGTTGTTATGGTTGTCTGTCAGACATGTAACATGTTTCTGATTTCTCCACAAAAAAATGGATTCACATTGCATGTCTGAAAGACAATTATGACAATTGTTGTGACTAAGAAACCTGCGGGGCGTGAAACCCAATGTGTTTCCCGTAAACCCGTTACGTGTTTTTCTACAAACCTGGTATGTTTTCCACACAAACCTGATGTGTTGGTGATCAGAAAGCTGACGTGTTTCTAATTTTTGTGTTTTCAGGTTGTCGGGCCTGTCTCCATTTATGGGAGAAAACGATGCTGAGACTTTCACAAACATCACCCGATCTGAATTTGACTTTGACGATGAAGCATTCGACGCAATCTCGAAAGAAGCCAAGCAGTTCATCACTTCCCTGCTGGTGAAGAAACAAGAGTACGTTTTTGTTTTTTTATATTTAAGAGGACTCCAAATTGCTTTGGGTCTGTGCATCAGAGTTACTAGGTGGCATTAAGTATGAATGTGTAAAGGTGTTGTCCTCAGGAGCTTACTGGCCATACGGGGAAACAGGAGATTTCCCTTGAGGCCTACGCTCTGTGGGCCTGTTGGGGGTCTATTGAAATTTTTTCATTACTTGATTTCTCAGAAATGCTAAACAGAGGGGCCTACGTTAACTATTTCCTGATATAACTTCGGGAAAACCCACACAACCACCAGGCAGAAACACAACAAAGTTCCTTTGAATTTTCGGAAGTCCACACCCGTTCACCTTCTTCAGAAAAAATGTCAACAACACAAAAAAACGTCCGAAAACTACATGTCTAAAGTTCGCCAATTCCAGATTTCAAAAACATGCGCGTGGAGGGATGCTTCACTGATCTTCATTTGCCATCTGGATACCCCACTTAGTGTCAAACTATTTCCTGGGCCTAAATGGCCCTCCCAATACACCCCTGATTGTCGTCCTTTCAATACCATCCCCCAGCAAAAAATTTAGCTTAAAAATGCATAATCTACTCTTTGGCTTAAATTGTCCACAAGTAAACAAACACCCATCGTAGCAGTTTCATTTCTCTTCCTTTAGATATAAGATAAGATGAGAAAAATGTTTATTTGCCTTAGCAAAAATGAAATACAATAGGGTGTGCCACTTAACATTGGCTACTTAGGTTGTCCATTTCCTTCATGCATGTGAAATCTGTGGGCATTTTTATAAATTCCTCGAACAACTCACCGACCGATGACTAAAAAAGCAACCACTAACACCTAAAGTGACATCACACTTGTGTTTGTGAATGGACTTGTTGGAATGATCGAGGAGTAAAATAAACACCAATGCCAGGAAAGAAGTGTTTTTGCCCACCATCATCTGCTCATCAACCAGCCTAGCGTCAAAGGAGTTGCTAAGTAGGTTTACATTAAATACCGACCGGTAAGTAGGTTTAGTACTTACGATCGAGTGACCTCTTACCTTTTTTTTTAGCTTAGTGGGGGATACTGCGGGGCAACTAGCTCCACCAATTCTTAACTATGTTTACGTAAATAATCCTAGCGAAGAACTACTGCAGGCCTGCCATCTTTAGTCGATTCCGCAGAAAAACCACCTCCTGCAATCGATGAGTTGATGCTTCAGCAGTGACATCATGCTGAAGTATCGTACAGTTCGTCAAGAGCATTTATGAACTATTTTGATGAGGTGGGGCTTCAGCACCGAGTTTTTTTTTTGAAGAATTTATAAGAGTGCCCTGCACAAAGTGTATCAAAAGTCTGACTCCCAACCCAATAACCTTTTGCCAATTGATGTAGAAAAATAATACTTTGTGAAATTGTCACTGGCCAAAGGAATGCACACGTTGATGGAACACAAATTCTTGGAGTCCACGAAGTATTGGCAAGTATTGGCAGATAATTTATATAGCAAGAAGGAAGGACGCAAACACTCAAAAGGATACACAACAAATTACACTACATTTTGCGGCGCCATTAAGGGTTACGAGCGCTATCATAGTTCTTTAGAATTCTGATGTGCACAATATCGTTGATGACCTACAAGAAGAAATATTATGGTAAATCGCCTATTAACAGCCCTGGCAAAGCTGCGGCCCACCTCCTAAAACATTTTAAGGTCAGAAATCGTGAAATTACCTAGTTACAGCTCCCCCCGCCTCTCCAGGGGTAGGAGGAGAGCTGTAACTGGATTATTTCATGATTACTCACTTTAAAGCATTTTAGATCGTAATTTTTCT